>JAOEGS010012522.1:11925-26061 GCA_025447755.1 Corythornis vintsioides | reverse complement strand
CGCCTCGGGCTTCTCCGCATCCCTTGGCTCTTAGTTCCCCAAAAGCCCCTATACTCCCCTTTTTTTTTTTTTTTTTTTTTTTTTTTTTTTTTTTCTCCTGTATCGGAGAACACATGGCAATAGTCAATACTTTTTTTGTGGTAATGTGAAAGTTTCTTGGGGTCACAGCTTTCTTTATTCCTTTCCATAACCTGCTATATAACTGTGGTCTTGGAAAAGAAGTTAATGCAATTATTTTTTTTTTTCCATTGGTAGTTTACTGTGTAGTTTTTTTAAGTGGTTACTTTTTTTTTTTTTAAGAGTTAGGAATTTTTTTATTGCAATTTCCCAGTTTCTGACTGTAGTCTCTGTCATAAGCATTGTTTTTGTTGCTTCTAATTTTTTTCAGGGACCAGTAGTTTTAATAGTTAGTAAAATGAGGTGTAAGTGGAGTCTTGTAGTCTCCTGTGAGTACAAAATATAGTCCTTTATTAGCTATGCTGATTTGCCATTAAAATAGTACTAGGCTTTTATCCTGATTAGTCTTGTAAAAATACTCCTGAATGCAGTTTTAAGTCTTTTTCTCTGTACCATTTTCCTTATATAGGGCAAGAAAGTAGTCCCATGCAGGCATGATTGGCACCAGACTGGAGGAGAAGTTACTATTTCTGTATACGCTAAAAACTCTGTTCCTGATCTGAGCTATGTAGAAGCAAATAGCACAATGGTGAGTATCTACCTTAAGATGGAATTCTGGGGAAATCTGGCTTCTCCTTTATATACAATGCACAGGTAGCATATTAATCATTTTTGAGTAACGACGTTTTCTTGGTTTGTTCAAGTACGTATTTATATTTTTTTCCCCTTCTCTCTGGACAGTTGGTTTTTAATGAGGGGTTTTAATTTTTATATAACATGTAAAAAAAAAAAAAAGATCTTTGACTACTGCAGTTGCAATCCAATTGTGATGGATTTGCATCACCTTATGTGTAAATACATATTTATAATTTAATTGTATTTGGGTTAGCGTAATTTTATTTATTCCTCAGAGTATGCAGTTTTACAGCTATTATTATTAAACACATGTTAAAATGCTTCTCTGATTTAATAATTATGCATTTGGAGAAAACTGTACAGTTTCAGGATGTATATATGGCTACTGATGACTACAATATTGTATCAGAATCTATTAGAATAGACTTTTACTTCCATGTCTGAGGGACACTTTGCTTATTATAGGATCTGAGTCCTAGTGTGGTATTTTGCTTAAACATACTTGAGGTGTTCTATTAGCCTGACAAAATTTTCTGTTGTTTTTCCTCCTAAGTTAAATATCCACATTGTCTTTGAAGGAGAAAAGGAATTTCACCGCAGTGTGAAATTATGGGGAGTAAGTATAATTTCAGTGTTTCAAAAAAAACCCGATAAAACACAAACCCTTGGCTTTCTTTTTTTCAAAACAGCTTTATTTTTTCACATTATTGAAAGAAATTCAGTTGCATCTCATTCAGTGATTACATTTAAATCTGAATCATCTTTATCAATGATCTTGATGAGGGGTTGGAGTGCATCCATAGCAAGTTTGCAGATGACACTAAATTGAGTGGGTGTGTCAATCTGCCTGAGGATTGGGAGGCTCTGCAGAGGGATCTAGCCAGGCTGGAGCAATGGGCTGAAACCGACTGCATGAGGTTCAACAAGACCAAGCGCAGGGTCCTGCATTTGGGTCATAACAACCCCCTGCAGTGTTACAGGCTTGGGGAGAAGTGGCTGGAAAGCTGCACATCGGAGAGGGACTTGGGGGTGCTGGTAGACAGCCGACTGGATATGAACCAGCAGTGTGCCCAAGCAGCCAAGAAGACCAACAGCATCCTGGCATGTATCAGGAACAGTGTGGCCAGCAGGAGCAGAGAGGTGATTGCACCCCTGTACTCGACACTGGTGAGGCCTCACCTTGAGTGAGGCCTCACCAGTGTCCAGTTTTGGTCCCCTCAGTACAAGAAGGATGTTGAGGTACTGGAATGAGTTTAGAGAAGGGCAACAAAGCCGGAGAAGAGTCTGGAGAGTTTTTCCTATGAGGATAGTCTGAGGGAGCTGGGATTGTTTAGGCTGGAGAAGAGGCGGCTCAGGGGGAACATTATTGCTCTCTACAACTACCTGAAAGGAAGTTGTAGGGAGGTGGGGGTCAACCTCTTCTCCCGAGTTAACGATGACAGGACGAGGGGCAATGGCTTCAAGTTGCAACAAGGGAAATTTAGGTTCATCAGGAAAAATTTCTTTACAGAGAAGTTGGTTAGGCATTGGAATGGGCTGCCCAGGGAGGTGGTTGAGTCCCCATCCCTGGAGGTGTTTAGAATCGCGTAGACGTGGTGCTGGGGTGACATGGTTTAGGGACCCTGGCAGTGTAGGGTTAATGGCTGGACTTGATGATCTTAAAGATCTCTTCCAACCAAATGATTCTATGATTCTATGAAACTAATGCCCCAAGTGGTCAGTTATGACATCATAGTTAACACTGCTTTGAGCAGAAGGTGACCTTCTGAGCTCCAATCCCAACACCATCATAGTACTGTTGCAGAAAACCTTTGGCACTATGAAGCCCTACCTCAACATGAGGAAAGAGTTCTTCACTGTGAGAGTGACAGAGCTTGGAACAGGCTGCCCTGTTGTGGAGTCTCCTTCTCTAGAGACTTTCAAGACCCACCTGGATTTGTTCCTGTGTGGCATGCCCTGGGTGATCCTGCTTTGGCGAGGGGGTTGGACTCAATCTCTAGAGGTGCCTTCCAACCCTTAATATTCTATGTAGTTGCATTCTTACCTGTATTTGTTGCCAGCAGGAATAGGGAGGTGATCATCCCCCAGTATTTGGCACTGGTGAGGCCACACCTTGAATATTGTGTTCAGTTCTGGGCCCATCACTATAAGAAGGACATAAGTGCTGGAGTGTGTTCAGAAAAGGACAACAAGGGTCATGAATGGCCTAGAGCACAAGTACTATGAGGAGCAGCTGAGGGAGCTGGGGTGGTTTAGTCTGGAGGAGGCGGAGGGGAGACCTCATCTCACTCTGCAACTGCCTCAGAAGAGATTGGAGCGAGGAGGGGGATGGTCTCATCTCCCTGGTGCCATGTGACAGGACCAGAGGGAATGGATGCAAGCTGCACTAGAGGAGGTTTAGGTTGGATAGTAGGAAATGTTTTATCACCAAAAGGGTTATCAAACATTGCAGTGGTCTGCCCAGGGCAGTGGTGGAGTCGCCATCCATGGAGGCATTTAAGTGGCGTGTGAACCTGGTGCTCAGGGCCATGGTTTAATGCTGAGCTTGCAGAGTTGGGTCAAAGGTTGGACTAGATGATCTTGAAGGTCTCTTCCAAGCAAAGATATTCTGTGTATTAGATCAATGTGTGTATATATGCATAGGCTTGTGTTCATAGCTTGAGAATGGGAGGGATAATTTTCCTAGATAAGAGGGAAATCCCATTTACCTAAACATTTAGATTTCATGTACTACTGAAATTCAGTTATAAGGTACTCTTCCTAGCTTAATTTCCCTGTATCTAGCAGTCTGTCTTAAATTGAAGCATGAAATATGTTTTCTGTTCCAGGTAATTGATGTAAAGAGGAGTTATGTGAACATGACAGCTACGAAGATTGAGCTCACTATGAGAAAAGCAGAGCCCCTATTATGGGCAAGTCTTGAATTACCAGCATCCAGCACAGAAGAAAAAAATGAGAATTCAGATCAATAATGGTTCCAAGAGACAAGTTATTTCTCCATGATGAAATGGTGACTTGCTACTGTAATCAAATATTTAACTTTATATAGATTCCTTTTTTTTTAATTATTATTCTAGATCATATGTTCCATTCTAGAAAGAAATTTGAAGCACAGTAAATGAGGGTGTAAACTTGAAGGATAAGAGCTATTTCTGCTCTTGCTCCCAGGAGTATATTTATTCTTTCTGGAGTATCTCCATTGGGGCTTAAAGGAGCTATTGATCTTTGCTTACACCTTACCTACCATGCACTGACTGTCCAAATAGGTGTGTTCTCAGTCCATTCTGTGTTAATTTTTCAAGTGTTCAGTTTGAACTGGATCTACTGGGTAGCACATGTTAAATTCAGCACGGTTCATTATGAAACATACAGTAATTAAGATAGAAAAATCTCACTTGGAGGGATTTAGCATACAATTCTACATCTAGAACAAGAAGGTTCATAAATATGAAACAACACTTGTAGACTTTCATTTTTGTCTTCGAAGTTAAGGTTTGTTTCAACACCCGTTGGTTCTGTAGGAATGGAATAAACAGTATTTTGCTAAGGATTTCAGTATCTACTGCGTCTTTTGCTGTTTTTCATGTTTAAAAGCAGGAGATGAGATTAAAATAAAAGCAATGTTGTCAAGAGGGAATTTCTTTATTTTTATTATTTTTTAGATCTTTTACCTTTGGTATTTGAACTGTTAAATACAGAAGTGAAAGAATAGTGAAATGGCTGAATACTTTAGCATTTCAGCTGTGGAGAATATACAAACAGCAGACTATAGTAAATTACCAAGGTGCTGTATATATGTGATAGTCCTCAGAACATATATTTTGTCCTGTTCTATAGTATCCAAAATTATGACTTTTTTTTTTTTCATAGGTGGATATGTATATAAAGATAATCCAGCACAATGTAGGTGTCTTGGGAAGATTGCTTCCTGAAGATATGTGTAGCCTCTGTGTCTGAGGATGATAATTTAAGAACAAAATTTATCTACAGGACAAATCTCAGCAGAAACAAAAAACAACCTTTAAAATGTCTGTCTCAAATAATTTGCCATTGAATTTAAACTATTTTAAAAGTATTATTTTTTTGATGAGCATAAGCAAAACACTGTAATTAGAAATGAAGACCTTCCTTTTGTTTTCATCAGTTAAGATCTGTATCTGAAAATGGTATTTTTAAAGATTATATTTATATTGTTCAGCAGCAACACATGCACCAGTGTAACTTTCTGATTCAGGCAGTTTCTTAATTTTGCATTGTAGCTGACAAAAGCAGTGGGTTTGTATAGAAGTCATGCAAAATGTACACTGTTATTTATTGTGCCAAAACTTAGAGATGTAAACAGGCAGTCCTGCGACTGTTGAAATGTCTGAATGCTCATCTGCCTGCCTTGGCAGACCTGGAAGAACTCCAAGAGAAACACAGAATGTGGTAAAGGCATTCTGAAGTTAAATACGGATTTCTAAGAATTTGTCTTGGGCTTAGGGTTCTGTCTCTAGCAGTACTTGAAATCCTACTTCATGCATAAAGTAGTAGGAAATACATTACCAAAGATACCATCACGAAACACCAAGGAAATAACACCAGTGCTGTATATATGAAATTTCCTTTGGTGCTTCTTTACCTTCATTTCAAGATCCTGTTTCCTTGTTAATTTGGAGGGAGTGTGGTTACCTACTCCCTTGGGCCCCTAATAAAAGTTCTATCTCTAAGTTCTACCTGAAAGCCTAGAAGATTCTATTAACCTCTAATAATGGCTTTTATTTTTAATTAATTTCATGTCAGGTGCTGTGAAGTGATAGGGTACAAGCTTACACAGTGTACATCTGCAGATGGTCCTCTAAAAATGGAACAGGTGTTCCCTGATCTGTTCTGAACCCGCAAGTGGAGCTCTTACTATAATACTGATAATCCCTTCAGTGGATGAAAAATTCTAGATAGCTGTAGCTACTAGCATGCCACCTGTGGGTTTGTTTAAAGATCTCTGAACTTGGGAGAGCAAAAGTAGCAGTGTAAGTACCAGGATAAATTTCCTCTTTAGCAAACAAGTTCAAATGTATGTCTACCCATATGTATGTATACATACCCTAAATCTCTTATGTTTCTCACTTTTTTTTTTTTTAACACATTTTCAATTTATTTCCATCCTCACATGCAGAAGGTTTACATGATAAAAACCCCATTTTATAGACATCCAAGGGAAACTGAATTTCCTGGGAAAACAGTTTCTGTTTTTAAGCAAGTCTTATTCTCCCTTAGTATGCTAAATGAAGAGAAATGTGGGTGAATGGGCCTTCTGCTGTAAATACTGCAGCTTTGGGACCATCTGACTATTTGTTACACTCCTTCAAACTACATTCTGCTGGTAGCCGAGTCAACTTGGCTGTAAGTATAAGAAAGCTCCTGTAAACATGGCCTCAGTTTTGCCTTTTTTTTCATTCTGCCTACTCTCTTCCGATTGTTTATACTTTTAGCACAAAATTAAAGATACTTCAGGAGTTCCCATAATTACTAGGTTTTACAACTAATAGCCTAGTTTTCTATAGCTTGTGGTGGTACCTATGTATCTTTTCCTTCACAATCCCATTTCAATATGGAAGATTTTGTGGGTATGCCAGTTTGTAACAGAAATCTTAATCTTTTCCCTCATGTATAAGCCCATTTTCCTACATAGCATTGCATATTATATCTGTAACGTTTCCTGGAGGGGCTGGAATTTAATAATATATTATTAAGCACTAGGCTCTTCAGCTACTCTTGACTTTTGTTTTACATGGCATTGCTGTAACTTGACAAAAAATATCTTCCATTGGATGATCGTCTGGAACATGTACACTATCAAGTCACCATTTCAGTAGTTTAGGGATTAGTGTTACCATGAATATTGCCTTGATAAAAAATCTACTTAACAATGCATTTTTCTGCTTGCATTCTTTAAGTATAGCATGAGTGTACATTAAATACTGTACCTGCTAATCATTGCTCTTTCCTAATCGCTACTAATTTTTTTTTTAGTCTCTCTTCAGGAACTAAATCCTTTATAAAGTTATGAGTTATGTGTGTGAAACCAGGCCAGGTTGGATGGGGCTTTTGAGCAACCTGATCTAGTAGAAGGTGCAGGCAGGAGCTCCCTTCCAACTCAAAACCTTCTATGAAGCTATAAAACTGTTTGGAGGTGGTAATAATTTTGCCATTACGAGAGTCTTGAACTACAGTTGAAGGGGACAGTGACTTCTTGCATGATTGCTCGACTCTTTAAATTAATAAACTTATATGCAAAAATTAATCTTTTGTCTTTATGCTCTAGGGGTTTTTTTTCTAAATGTATTCAATAAAATTATTATTACACATAGGTTTCATTGAGTTGTTTTTGTTTTGTTTTATTTTTCCTTTTTTTTAAAAAAACTTATTATTCCCTTTGGATTTGCAACACAGTTCTTAAAATAAAATCTAAGGGGGCATTTTCCACACGTCATTTTGCAGGAGGCAAACTGCGTGACAGTTGTTTTTTTCTGCACCTGTTGGCTTCTTTCTTTTGTCTGTTGCTTTCTAGCTCAACAGCCCATACAAGTTAGGCAAGTTTTTCAGCAACTTGAGTTAAGTGTGGCTACTCAGATGCAACAATGCAACAAGTCCAACTGTGAATGTGCCAGAGCACCAAAATTTTTAGTAGTGAAGTGGTCTATAATTTTCTATAATTATAAAGGTTCACCTTGCTGTTATGTGAGCACATTGGCCTTGTTGGACATTTCTTTCGCTTTTGTTTCTCCTCAATAATACTTTTCTTTAGAACATAGACAATAAGTTTATTGTATTTATTATTGAACCATTCTGCTGACACACATTGTCCGGAGACTGCAGAGAGCCTGGGCCACAGCCACAGGGCAGCTTCTCTTGGATCTCATCTGAAGTGGCCCAGGACACCCAAGCACTAACTGAGCAGCTCCACAAGCAGGTTTGCTGCACTGCTGCTACTGGGACAAGCGCAGGAGCCAGGGTGTCCCTCCTTGACGCCAAGCACTCAGGCATTTCTGGGGGCTTTGGGGCTTTATTTCCCTTCGCTTTGTCTCTAGCCAAGTGTTTCCTTCATTTCTCACATTTGCCATCACAATTCTGCAGCAGGACTGGGGCTGAATATCAAGAGGATCTGGGCTTGGTTTGGGCAGGACTAGGGCTCAGCATTGATTAAAATTTTGAAAGCTCTGGACAGTGCTGTGGTTGGCTGGAGGGCCAAGTGTGGGGGTCCTTGTCCTTGCCCTGATGCTCCTCCTTCTGCCTCTCTGAAGCACACCCAGGGTCCCCTAGCCTGTAGACCATGGGTTTCCATCAGCTGCCACCCCTGATTTCCAGGAGGTTGATAACCCGGCTTCTCCCTAGCACCTCACATCTGCCTGTACTTGTCAGGGAAAGCCATGGGAGGCTTCTGGGTGTCAAAATGGAGATGTGCCTGTACTGTGGTACCACAAAGGAGGGCTCTGCCTGCCCAAGGAAGTCTCAGTGCAGCTCTGCCTGCCAGGCTTTAAAAGGCAGGGGGGATGAGGGCCTCAGCAGTGGTGACACAGCATCATGTAAGCCTGCCATGGTGCAGCTCCAGTCATGGACTAGTGTCAGGCAGAATTAAATCCCCTTATGGCATACACTAGACTTCCTCCCCATTCTCGTTGCGCAGGACTCTGTGATCAGAGGGTCCAGGTCACCCTTTTGTCAGCCTGAAAGGGAATCCCATGAAACTGACTGCCTTCCAGGCACTAAGGTTCAGGTTGTCTCTGAGAGGGTGCCCCAGCTTGTTAGAAACATGGACTGCTCTCCATTCCCTCTGTGAAGGGGCACCAATGGCATAGCCAGAGAGCACCTGGACAGAACCAAGCCAGACAGTGAAGCTCTGGGAGTATGATTGAAGGGATGGGCTTTCAAGGGATCTTCTCCTCTAGTTTGAGCAGTCGAGGAAGGGGTGCATTATGCAAGTGTAGCCTTGGCTCTGTGGCTAGTGCTGTGGCTGGGGTTTTTGGCTTTCCTTAGGGTGGGACATTTTGCTGCCTCTGGCATGCTGAAGAGAGATGGGATCCAGCTGAGCAGAAAAGGCAAAGGAATATTTGCCATCAGGCTGACAAACTCAGTAAAGGGAGCTTAAAGGTGACAGGCCAAGAAGGTGGGGTTCACAGGGGTTCACAGATTTCAACCTCCCAGTTGAACAATATAAAAAGGCATGGCCAGAGCAGCGCTGAATGCCCTCTCAGAGGGGGTAAGGGATGGAGATCCCCATTGTAACAAAGACAAAAGGCTTGTTGATGTCTTAGAAACAATGGGAGCACCAGAGAACAGTCACAAAGTGTTAGGGCTTCTACCATACAAAAGGATGGCAGGGTCAATGTCCCAAGTGAAGTGCACTTGGTGGTTTCCTCATGGGTTTAACCCTGCCTGTCAAGGGAGCCCCACACAGCTGTCTGCTCACTCACTTCCCCTTGGTGGGGTGTGGATAGAATCTGAATGATGCCAGTGAGAAATAAACTCATGGGTGGAGATGAAAAAAATAATGAAGTCCAGCATGGCCCAGGTAGACAGACATGGGCTCCCTGGGTGCTGCCTCCACAATTGCCCTCCAGAGGGAGCAGGTAAGAGATCCTGCTGCAACCCAACCCACTCAGTCTTCATCCCCACCAGGAGTTCCCATGAGGGGTTCTGGCCAAGGACTGCTTCTGGATCTTCCACTGGCTCCTTGACAGCCTGATTGGACTAAGGGTGACAGATGACATTTTCTAGACCCTTGTCCCCTTCCCAGAAGCCTTGGTGTCCACCATTCCCACACCTGCCCCCACCCAACCCAATCCTTTTCCCAGATGTCCCTGCTCCATCAGCCTTAAGTGGGCAGCAGGCAAGGAGACCCTCTTCCCCAGCACCCCCATGCAGGTAGGGACCCGAGCCTGTGTCCTTACACCTTCCAGGGGCTGTGGCACCCACAAACATGTCAGGCTGGAAATCCAGGCACAGAGAAAAGGAGGAGGGTGGGAGGGGCTGAACTGGCCAGGTTGCTCCCTCCATCCCCTCACCTTGTCTTCACCCTGCTCTGGTGCCACTAGGAGGGGAAGATGAAACCCACTCTCCTCCTGGCGTGGTTGTAACAGATAATAAAAGGCATTTGTGGAGGGTCTGCAGATGCACAATTGTGTTGATGGGCACAGCAGCCAAATGAGATATGTAAAGATGCCAAAACTTGCAAAAGAGATAATTAGTCTAATGTTAAACATTTTTGTCAAGCTGCCTTATCGTCTGTCACCTGGCCTGGGTGCTACTTCCTGTGGTGGTGTGTTGCATATCTCGTAGTAGCCGGAGGAGAAGAAAGAGTGAGAAGAGACGACTTTCTTCACGTAGATGCCAAGAAGCCTTTATTTATTAATTTACAGCTCCTCCCATACCCTTTTACCTCCAGACAATTGGACAAGAAGCCAGCCACCCCTGGGGTGACTGGCTGAGGTGTCACAACACCCATAATCAAAACATCTTTCTATTGTTCAACAAACAGCCGCCACCAAGGTCACACAGTTGGTGGGAATCTTCTCGATCCCACGAGAAGGAAAATTCCAGGCAGTAGTTATTTCAGCATCCACAGTGGTGCTTGACTCAAAGCATTCTTGGTCACTCAGGCATGCCCACCGGTAGTGAGTCCAGGCTGGTGGAGGTTTCGGAGCTCAGGTATGAGATGGGAAACAAATAATCCAACATCTCCTTGCTGTATAGGGATTTCACTCTCCTCTTCATTTCAGCCCAGTATTTTACGATGTTTTTTTCTTAACTCTTCCAGGCTTTCTGATCTGCTCATGAGCAGTGAGCCCTGGCTGAACATAGAGGCCAGTTGCTGGATGCAGAGCTCCTCCACTGGTTCATTCACAGCCTGGTTGGACTGAGGGTGGCATACAAGAGTTCCCAGGTTTTCTTCTGAGGAATTCAAGAGGGTCCTCTGGAGGGAGAAGTTTGCTGAGACCCTCAGCTGCACATGGGACAGAGAGACTGTTCTCCTCAGCACAGCCCAGAACTGGCTAGGCTCATGTCACCTGCTCCTGTTCAGGCCAGGGCCATTGGAGCTGACACTGGTCCCAGGCCAAACATGCTCCCAGGAAGGCAGCGAGGCTGAAATAGATCAGCCTTAGGTCTGGGAGACTGCAGCAGTTTCTTGGTTACCCATTTGTACAAAAAGAAGCACTACAGAGAGAAGCAGGGAAGGCAATCTCAATTCTAACTGCTCCTTGCAATAACAAGAATATGGGACTTGAGGGAAATAAAATAAGACCCTTATTAGTGGTTTGGTTTCCTTATTTATAAAGGTTTGGGTATCACTGTCCCCCACTGGGAGAACTTTATAGACACAAATGGAAACAGAGTTAAGCTATTTTGTTACTCCTCAGAATATAGCATGTCTTACGTTCATACAGTTATCAATTAAGTTGGGAAGGGGAACAAAACAATTGATGCCAGCTGTGCATTCAGCTGTTGTGAGCTGGAATTTGTTCTTACAGCTTAAAACTGCACATGGAAACAAGAAAATATGCTCTTTTGCAGCAGCAACATAATTACCTCTTCAAAAGCTAGTTACAACTGAAAAATCATGTTCACTGGTGAAACATTTTTCACTGGTTTATACTATTTCAGAGATTGCTGTAAATGAAGGAGAAAGCACACTTTGTCACATATTTCCTTTTTAAGTGGAAAGCCCTTGTTTGCCTTATCCTCTGATGATCCTATGGCAATCACCACTGGCAGATTCAAAGCTGTCTGCTGTTCACAAGGAAGAATCACTAGAGGCCTTTTTTTCCATCATCCAGATATTTTAAACCCTTCATTGGGGGCACATTCAGCTACTGCCCATTGCAGTTAATGTAGAGCCATGATGGAGCAAGAAGAGTGGGAAACTTGGGAAAAGGGAAGAAAAAACAGTGCAGTTGTGTACCAGTCACCACTCACAGGGTATTGCATCTTTCAAAAATACCTTAAGCTATAGCTGTGGACGTGAACAACTTTATAAATGTGAGCGGCCCCAGTTAGTTAGAATTAGAGAAACAGTAGTCACTGTTTTTGTGTCCTCAACATTTACCAGAGGAAATGGTCTGAAGTTGCAGCAGGGGAGGTTTAGATTAGAGATTAGGAATAAATTATTTATGGAAAGAGTGGTGAGGCACTGGAACAGCCTCCCCGGGGAGGTGGTTGAGTCGCCATTCCTGTAGGTTTTTGAGTTGGCATGGTGCTTCATGACATGCTCTAGGGGCAGGCATGGAGAGGGTTATTTGTGTTTTTTTCAAATGATTGAGTATTTAGATTTTTTGTTGTTGTAGGTATGGTTGGACTCAGTGATCTAGGATGTCCTTTCCAACCATGATTATCTGTGGTTCTGTGACTACAATTGTCTCTTATGTGTACAGTGACAGGTCAGTTAAGCACTACTTTTTCCAACAGAAAAGGTAAAGCATGGACTGTGCAAGTGTAATTTCTTCCTCATGTACCTAAGGCTTAATTTGTGAGAAGCAATTTAATAGCAAATTGTGAGCATAGCATTCATAGGTTGTGTCTGTCTTTCAGAGAGGTGTATTAGAAGTGATGCCAACAAAAGCCTCTCTTCTTGGTGGCACATAGACCCCAAAACAGCTTCCCTAAGTAATGAAATAGTAATTTCTTTTTCTGTTGTTCCAATGCAAGAAATCTGAGATGAGAACAATTCCTTCTGTAGCCTAGCAATTGCCTTGTTTCTCTAATTCTGTCGTTTTACATACTACATTTGCTCTATTCCCCATAAACCAAAAAATGTACTATTCCTAGAACCTGGTGCAATTTATGATTGTAAGAAAAACTGTAGCACATTTACATAAAAGAACTCTGTAGTATATTTTACATAAGAGAATAAATTTGTTATTATCAGCTCCCACAAACTGGACTGTGATTTAATAGAACTCTAGCAATTTTATCAGATGTAAAGCATGTAGATAAGAAGTGCATTTAAAGGTTAAATGAGGAACTAATCTTTTTTCACTAATTTAACAGTTTTTTACAACTAACCTCCTCATGCATTTCAGTTTCTTCTTTAATATAAAAGCAGCTCCTGATGGTAAATTTTCTTCAAGTTGTAGATGAGGACATCTCACAGGAAAAAACAAACAAACAAACAAAACCAAAAAAACCCAAAACAACAACCAACCAACCAAAAAAACAAAACCAAGAACAAAAGCTGCCATGGGTTTTGAGACTAGTTACAGTGCCAAAAGGAGCAGAGAGGTCAGCTTTAGGTTAAGAACAAACTCTTTTTCAAAGTGGAAATAGAAGATGGAGGTACACAACAATTTTCAGAAGGATCAGCACTCATTCCCTGAGAAAATGCTTTGGATTTCTGCATGTAACCAGCTTTTTACGCAGGATATCAAGTACAGTTTTGGCAAGCAACTGGAGACCCGATATTTATTTTTTTCAGGAAAAGAGAGCAAATCAGTATAATGAGCATTCACCAGTCCAGCAGAATAGATTCTAAAATATAGAGATGTATTTGCCTTCTTATAAAAATAATTAGCATAACAAGCAAAATGCATGTGCTGAGGAGTGTTATATTTTTTCTTTTGAAATGTATGCTGTTGATCACTGCTACGGAAAAGATTTGCAAGTAGCTTAATAACTGTTGCTGTAGTTGTACATCTAAAATAGAGGGTCCTCAAAATTGACAGATCGTTCAGAAAACTCTAATTGGAAAGTATGCTTGCATTCATTCAGAAGGTTGGATACTCCTATATGGTAGGCAGTTGAGAGAGACTGGGTCACTGTAGCAGCCTGCAAACACTTCATTACAGACTTTGCTGCTTGAGATGTTTGAAGCCATCATCCTATGCTACTTCTTTCAGCGTTTCTGCTGCTGCCTGCACAGTGAAGGCTGCAATGGAAATCTGCCTCTTAACTTCTTCCCAGGCTTCCTGTTGATCTGCTTTGCTTTCAATATCAAACATGGCATCATAGATCCCTGGGAAGGATTCTCCAGTATACTTGTTGTGACTGCTTGGAGCAAAGATGACATGTCTATGGAGAAAGAAGAAAAAAATGTAGTTATGTTAAAAAAAAAGAAAAAAATGTAGTTATGTTAAATAAAAGTAACCATTAACAATGTTTGTGGGCATTGTAGGGAACTGCATGTGAGCTACATAAAGCAATTACAAATCCCAATTCGGAAATTGCTAAATACACAGAAAATCAAGATGGACCTGTCTTTTGAAGGAAAGCATGAAGCAGCCACGAGGGTAAAATCTTTGGGAAAGGGCACAGATCTAGGACAGGTAACCTTCTTCTTTGAGAACAGTTAACACATTTTTCCAATTAGGAGCAAAGCCATGTTAATTTTTTTTTTTTATTTTTTTTTTTTAT
>JAOEGS010012522.1:0-11825 GCA_025447755.1 Corythornis vintsioides | reverse complement strand
CCTTTTCCTGGAACTAATTGTGCTAATCCCTCCTTTGTTAAATGAATATGTATGTTTTCCCTCATAAATAGCTGTTATCTTTGCAATAGGGGTGTGCATGCTAGGAGGAGTGATCCCTTGTGCACCCAGCGCTGTGAGTAAAGAATACTTGCTACTAATAATAAAACTGTGAAAGCTCCTTTCGAGAATCATACTGACCTTGCATCTCAGGCAGGTTTCCACCTGTCCTGGTATCCCCGCTGATGTGAGTAGAAGATATCTATGGTGCCTAAACATTTTACTGTGAAGGCATGTTACTGGCAGTAGTCTCATAGCCAGGAGTCAGGCTGCAGAACTCACCCCAAGCAGCAGTCTTCTATTGAGTCTGTTTAAGTCTCTAACAGATGCCAGTTATGACTTTTAATTTTCATGCTGAATTAATTACCTGTCCTTCCACACAGATGGCTTCAGAATAAAAATACTGTGCATGTCAGCTTTCATTTACAGCTGCTTTCACAGTAATGCAGTGGCTGGCAAGACCCCATATAAAAAACCTTGACAGTCAATAATGCTCATACCAAAGTAATAACAGCTCAGGCTCCAGCTAGAGAAGCTAAATTGGAAAAATTGATCTTGAAACTGTCCTCCAAAATACACATCTCAAGGTTACTGCTAGCCTGTGTATATAGAGCAGAACAGAGGGCATGAAACCCATGACAATGAATAAGCCATATTGTATTACATGTGAATGTGTAGTAAAACACTTTTTTGCTTAAGATATTACACCTCATTCTTCATTTCTTTGGCTTCTAGTTTCACGATCCAGAACAGATTGCATATTTTTATTAAAGAATCTGTAATATTTAGTTAAAATATTGGCAGTGTGAGATCCTGATTTTCTTGCAGAAATAAATGTATTTTATATAACATATCAAGTGTCCTGACTTTGCTGCTTTAGCCCTCACCACTAACAGTACATAAAAGCTGTAAAGTGTTTTAAGGCATCAGAGAGGGGCTGGCTTTTATTGCAGAAATCACATGAGATCCATTCAGACATGTTCCTGTTCAAAAGTAATGGCATCTTTCCTCTCTGTAAGTTATAAAAAAATCCGTCTGTTCACTTAAGGGATGGGAAATCATATCTATTCACTCAAGTTATTTATGGATTTTAAACCTTTTTGCTCTAATGGAAGACCATTCCTACCATTATTAATAATACAGAGGCACAGGCACTGAGACGACTAGGCACTTTATTAATATATTTCTAACAATGAAACAACATGAGTGAACCCTTGACTTGAGCCTTTGTATCTACAACAATCAACTCTGACAGGTGAAGGAGTGACATCTTTTTAATCTCATAAGTGATGACTCTTTATATTTATTTTTTTTTTGAGAAGAAATTTCATCTTTGCTTTTCATGTAATTTGTATTTTTCTCATTTCACCTCTGCTTGGACAATATAGTGATGACTTTTGTTATTAGTTAATCCTTTACAAAGTTCTGAAAAAGCTGTCTAAATTGAAGGAGAAAATGTACTTCCACTAAAACAAAATCCTGAGATATACAACAAATATTAGGGAGCATTCCAACCGGTCTCACATCTTATTAAAATATTTGTAAATTTGTCTCTTTAAACCTACGCTTAGCAACCACCTAACATAACTTTGTCCAGGTTTAACATCTTTCAAATCCAAAATGTACTGAGAAAGGACAGATGCCCAAGTTTTTTAATATTTTGGTCCAAGCCTCAGGTACAAAGTGAAAGAAAAATAGTTTAAGCATTAAAAGCTACAGTGTCCTGGAGGAAGATGTGAACCAGGGGGAAGAGATGGGAGAAAGGATTTGTTTTCAAATGATAAAAAAAAAAAGCAAAAAAGAAAAAAAAAAAAGCCAGTGGTTCAAAAATTTACAAGAAAGCTATTCCAGAAGGCAGAAAATTTAAAGAAAACTTTTGCCTTGACAATTATGAGATTATTTGGTGGGACTTGAGTCGTAAAGGATCCGTAGTCTTTTTGTTCTCTTTAATTTTTACATGGTTCTACTAACTCTGCAGCTTCAGCAGCTGCAGCCTATCTGCCAACCTTGATCTTTTTAGATAAGGGGAACTAACTCTGAGCCAAAAAGTGACAGAAAGGAGCCTCTCAAGATAAGCCAAACTGTACCAGTACTGTGGTTGACAGCTCAGCATAACCTTGCATTCTGAGCCCAAGGTGGAGAACACACTGCGAGGAAGACTGTGGGCCTTCCTCCAGAAGACCCCTTCCACCTGATGCCATAATAAACATACCTGATTTATAACCTTTCCTGGGTTGTAGAGTTTCATTCCACAAGTCAGACTGAAAAGAAGCCAGTACAAAATTAGGAATGAACACAGAGAGAGAGAGAGAGAAGACATAGAGAGGTGACACGACTTGAAAATGGAATATTGAAAACTTCAATAGTTTTTTTGACTACATGGGATTCTGCACATACAGCTTTGCAATAACATAGGGAATAAACAAAATGGAGGAAAGGATAATGACTCTGCATAGAAAGAGTTTAAATAGTTGTGTAGAAAGAAAAAATGGCATCAGCCACAGCAGTAAAGTATGTAACAAAAGCAGTGTTTTGCTCATGGTTGCGCACTCACTGAGAAGTTTGGATATTGACTATCCTGGGTCATCTTTTCTTTCAGGAAACAAACAATGGCTTGATGCCTGGATGACTCCATGAATGCCTGACTTGGAGCAATACTGACAATTTCAGTCCAAGAGTAGTGTCCAGACCTCAGAATACTGTGCCATTGCTACAACTCCATCTTCAAAATTCATGTTGCTTAGGTAGAACCATCCTTCTTCCTCTAAAGAGGAAAAGCTGTGACTGCTAACCACACACTCCTCCCCAAAAGGTATCCACACAAGAAAGCAACACCAGCCATATGAGGCTTTACCAGATTAAATACTTACATGACAAATGTCTAGACTACACTTAATGGTTCTATCTGCTGCCTCTGATCACAGGACTTGTCTCTTAATTCCTTCTAGCTTCCTCATGGCTTGAATTCAAAGCTTTCCCAAGCCATCTGGCCTGGGTGCTGATTCCTGGGCTGCTGCTTGACTCAAAAGCAAGAGTGACCCTTTCCTGGGTCACTCAAGCTGTCTGATGTTCTCTGGCAGTGAGTCCAGGATGGAGGAGGTTTCCATACTCAAGTGTGAGCTGTGGGCATGGAATCCAATATATGCTTGCTGGACAAGGGCTTTCCTCTCTTCTCCATTTCAGCCCAGTATTTTACACTGTTCCTATCCTTTAACTCTTCCAGGCTCTCTGATCTGCTTGCTGCCTGCAGTATGGCTTCCAAACCCTCCTGCAATGTTGTGGTGAAATGTGCCGAGTTGGTGACCTAAAGCGTTATCAAGGACATGCTGCTCAAATCTCACCTTGCTAGGGCTGTGGCCAGTTTCCATCCTGAGCATCTTCCTGAGGGAGGAAGCCTCTAGGTTGCACCCCCAAAATAATCCAGGTTTATGAATCACACCACAACTCTTGCTCCAGCTAGTTCATGCGCTCATTCCTGCAGCTTGGCTCATGGAACATCATGCAATTTTCCACCTATGAGTAGCTGAAACAGGGCCTGATGGCCACTGGCAGATGTCCCCTCCTGAGCCCAGCATTCCTATTGCCACATTCCCATTTTGGCCTTGCTTACTGATGCCAAATGTGATCACATCTGCCCAACTACAGCAAAAGAGAAAGCTGCAATATGCATAACAAAGCTTTAAGAAAATCATGTGGTCTTTTATTACATTGTTTTGGTCTCTCCCTCATCACCCTGAATTCAGTCACCTCCAAACCAGGAGCTTCCCATGCAAAAGCTGAGCTGGGAGTACTCCAACCCCACCAAAATCCTCCATTAGCCTTAAGGGTGAGGTCATTGACTCCTAGGACAGAAGGGCACTTTTCAACAGTATTTTCTTGTCAGGTGTAAGCTTCTTGGGAAAGCAGATATTGAAATAGATGAGGAGGTCTCCATGGCGACAGGGGTCCTGGAGCAGTGGCATCCCCTCCTCTGGCACTACTTTGCAGTACTTGGGGCTACAAAGCAAAGGAAAGGGCTGAGTCAAGCCATTATATGATCCTGACATGGGTGTTACTGCACTGAGCCCTAGTATGTCCACATGGCAGTGCCCCACCCACACTTCAGGTCAGTTTCTCAGATCAGGTTTGTTCCTCCATCTTCAACTAATGGACTGCCCTCCTCTTTCAGCTGTGTCCCCCCAAGTTCCTTTCCTGTGGGCTGTACCATCCAACCCTCACCTCACTCCTCCACTGACCCACATCAAGCCCTCTCCTGGCCTCTGCTACAAGCAACACAGCACCAGACCAGAATAGCTCTTGGTGAGCATCCTCCTCCTACAGGTTGGGACTCCTAGCCCAAAACCTGCTGGGAAAGCTTTTGAAGCCTCCCACTATTTCAGGCAATGGGGATATGCTTGGGAACTGCCAAGTTCTTGCTGAAGGAGGAATTGGCCAATGCTAAGGTTCTTCCCAAGTGCCCATTCACTTCTCTGGCCACCAAGCTTTGCAGAAAAGTCTCTCAATGGTTTCAGCCCACTGGCCATTTGCTCCATGGGCACTTACTCTACAATGTCATTGACAGGGATGTTCAGCAGCCTCCCATCCAGTGTCATCACATTTATTGTGCAGCCAATCAGAGCCTGCAAGGCACAGAGAAGGACTAGAGCTGCATTTTCAGCCCCACAGGTCAAATATCATCTGGGGCTGGCTCTTTCCCCCTACTTGGCTCCTTACCTTTCCCAATGGGATGGTGGCAACATAAATGAGGTTGTCATTGACTCTTTTAAACCTTGGGTGGAGTTTCTCTTGGACAACAAAGATGATGTCAGATGGAATGACATTTGGGCCCTAAAATCAAGGAAAAAAATGATTAATTGTCCTGTTCCCTGAGCTGCCAACTGTCCACAACAGTGGCAAACCTGCAAGGAGCACACAGTTTGTTCTAAGAAAACCTGGAACTTCACACCACGGTCATTACCTGGTCTCCTTCTTTTTCAAAGATGATCCTAGTGCCCTGCTTCCACCCTCGTTGAACATCAATCGTTAGGATCTTATCTTGGATGCTGCTTGTTTGACCATCTTCATTCATCACCTGGGGGGTGGATGAGGGGTTGAGAAAAGCTGCATTGTAGAATCACAGAAGGGTTTAGCTTGGAAGACACCTTTAAAGGTTATATAGTCCAATTTCCCTGCAGTGAACAGGGGCATCTTAAACTACATCAGGTTGCTTAGAGCCCCATCCAACTTGACCACCACCATGTGTTTCACCACCCTCAGAATAATTCTTCCTCAGTTCTAGTCTGAATCTTCCCTCTTTTAGTTTAAAACCATCACCCATTGTCCTGAGGTAACAGGCCCTGCTAAAAAGTCAAGGTTTGTTTCTGACAGGTCCCTTGAAGTACTGAGAGGCTGCAATAAGGTCTTCCCAGAACCTTCTCTTCTCCAGGCTGTACAGCTCCAACTCTCGCAGTCTGTCCTCACAGCAGAAATGTTCCAGGCTTCAGATCATTTTTGTGACCTCTTATGGAGCCCCTCCAACAGGTCCAAATATTTTCTGTGCTGAGGACCCAGAGCAGGACACAGCATTGCAGGTGGGGTCTCACCAGAGTAGAGCAGAGCAGAAGAATCACTTCCCATGACCTGCTGCCCATGATGCTTTAGATGCAGACCAGGATGCAGCTGGCATTCTGGACTGCAAGCACAAATAGTTGGCTCATATCCAGCTTTTCATCCACCAGTACCCCCAAGTGCCTCTTTGCAGGGCTGTCATGCTCCCAGGAGACAACACAGAGTGGTGATCTGTGACATCAAGGTGCCCAAAGAAAGAGGGTTATAACTGCTCTGGTCATTCAGCTGCATACAAGCTGACAGAGAAGAGGGTAAAGGTGACTCATACACCACAGCAAAGCAGCTGTGGGTACAAATGGGAGAAGATTAAGTAGAATAAACTCAGGGACAGAACCAGGAGACTGGAACAGTGAAAGACAAGGATGCAGGTCACAGAAAGAACAAAGGAGACACAGCCCAGCGTGAAAATGAAATTGCGGGAGCCCAGGGAACACCATGCTTCTTTTACAGCCCCCTCTGAAACCAACCCTTCCTTCCTACCACCTGTTGCATCACCTGTCCTGCTGAGTTCCCTTGCCAAGCCAGAATAGGTGGGTTACCAGTCCAGGTCCTGCCAGTATTTCTGCTGAAGTTTGGTTCAGAACATATAATGGTAGGGGTTGGAAGGGACCTTTGCAGATCATCAAGTCCAACCCCCCTGACAAAGCAGGATCACCCAGGGCAAGCCACCCAGGAACAAATTCAGGAGAGTCTTTAAAGTCTCTAGAGAAGAAACTCCACAACCTCTCTGGGCAGCCTGTTTCGGGCTCTGTCACTCTCACAGTGAAGAAGTTTTATCTCATGCTTGGGTGGAACTTTCTGTGTTTCACCTTCCTACCATTACCTCTCATCTTATCACAGGACACCACTGAAAAGAGACTGGTCCCTTCTACTTGACACCCACCCTGCAGATATTTGTAAACATTCATTAGATTCCCCCCTCAGTCTTTTCCAGTCTAAACAGCCCCAGGTCTCTCAGCCTTTCTATACAAAAGAGATGTTCCAGTCCCTTTGTCATCTTTTAAGCTCTCTGTTGGACTCTCTCTAGTATTTCCCTGTCCCTCTTGAACTGGGGAGAACAGAACTGAACACAATACTCCAGATGTGGTCTCACTAGTGCAGAGTAGACAGGGAAGAGAACTTGCTGGTCACAAGGGCACATTGCTGTTCTATGGATAGCATTGTTCACCTTAATTATCACCCATAAGCTTTCAACTTATGGGAGTTCATCCTCCCTAGGAAGAACTCGGTGCTTTCCAGTTGCTCATGCACATAAAGAGCGACTCCACCACCTCCCCTTGCTGATCTATCTTTCCTAAAATAGACATAACTGTCCATGACAACATTCCAGTCACGCAAGATATCCCACCATGTCTCAGGAACTTCAATGAGATTGTGGCCCTGCAACTGAACACAGCTGTCCAATTCCTCCTGCTTATTCCCCATGCTGCGTGTATTGGTATATTTCAGACAGGTGGTTGAGCTTATGGTTTTCACCCTTGACACCTTGGGTGGCAAAGACATGGGGCTGTGGTCAGCAGAGCCCCCTGAGAGGTGCAAGTCCTAAACTCTCAGACTCCGCTGTCAAGATATCCTACATTGAGAAGAGCCCAGCCCAAAACTCCCCACGCTGCCAACTATGCCCCACACACATACATTACCCCTACCCTGCGGGAGATCTTAATCTTCTTGGTGCAGCCGTGGAACAGGTCTTCAAGGGAGAGGTAGAGATCCCGCACGACTGGGGGGTCTGGCTTCAGTGCATCTCGACCTCGCAGCCCTCCAAAGGGCAGTATCAACTCTGAGCCATCCTCAGCAAAGAACTCTGCATGAGTGAGCAGAAGGGTGTCACCACAATCAAACCTGAGGTCAGGGGAGAGGGTCCCTGGGGTCTACTTATCATGGAAGCTCGGCACCCCACATATGCCACCCAGAAAACTCCCATCTGCTTCTGCCTGAGACCAACGCCCCACTCCAGCTGCTGTTTTTCTACAGCACTGTTTTTATCTCTCATATGCTTAAGGCAGCCTGATTAACTTCTTCCTGACAGAAATCCTCCAAGAAAAGGGTCACAATGGTAGCTGTGGAGAGCTGACAACTTCAACACACACGCCCAAGCTTCTTGCCCACCTGAGACTGGGGGAAATCAGGATCTTGAGATATTCAAAACCCTCCTGAATGCAATTCTGTACACCTGTTCTGGGTGAAACTGTTCTGTGAACCTGTTTTAGCAGAGGGGTTGGACTAGATTATTTCCATAGGTCCCTTCCATGCCCCTCCATTCTGTGATTCTGGGATCTAACCTTCAAGCACAGGGGACCAACAGCATCAGAGGTATCTGGGCAGGCAAACATCCTCCTAAAGCTTAAATCTCACAGCTGGCAGTAACCATAGCACCACAGCAGCCACAGATGGGGTGTGGGCCACCCTCCAAAGCCCCTCTACCTACCTGCAAAGGGGTTGTCTCCACCAAAGAACTCCTTGAAGACTTTGTCAGGGTTGTTGTGAAACACGTAGCCAACTGACCAGGGGTTCTCACCACCGAATTCCAAGGGGATGCCACCTTTGAGCCCCTCTTCTCCAAACTTGTCATAGATGCCTTTCTTCATGGCTTAGGAAACAAGAAGGAGTTGGAAATGTCCATGCTCTCCCATGCTGTTGGAGGATCCAGGCATTGCTTGGATGATGGCTGAAGAGGGGGTTTCCCCACCATCTTAGGTACATCACTAGGTAGGATGGAAGCAGGAGCATATGCCAGGTTTCAGCCTGGCTGTGGGACACTGTATTGGGTTTGCATGGCAAGGTTTTGGTAGCAGAGGGAGTTACACAGGTGGTCTCTGTGAGAAGCTGCTGGAAGCTTTCCCTGTTTCTGATGGAGCCAATGCCAGTCAGCTTCAAGATGAAGCTGCTGCTGGCTAAGGTCAGCAGTGATGGTGTTAGCACCTCTGGCATAATGTATTTATGAAGGAGGAAAAAAACCACCTGCACAGCTGCAGAATGAGATGTGAGAGGAACAACTCTACAGAAACATAGACCAGTGAAGAAGGAAGGGGAGAAGGTTGAGGGGGAGAAGGTAGAGAATTCAGGAATGTAGTTGAGCCTAGGAAGAAGGGAGGTGTGGGGGAAGGTGTTTTAAGATTTAGTTTTTATTTCTAATCATCCTACTTCAATATGATTGGCCATAAATTAATTTTCCACAAGTCAGTTCTGTTTTGCCCATGCTGGTAATTGCTGATTGTCCCTCCTTGTCCTTACCTTAATACATGGACTTTTCATTATATTTTCTCTCACCCTGTCCAGCTGAGAGGGGGTGTGATAAAGCAGATTTGATGTTACCACAGGCACAGAACTGACACCACCTCCCTGGCTGTGCTCAGTGAGTCGGGGTTCTGTAACTCAGCACCATCTCTGGCCACACCAAAGACACTTCAGCCTCTGTCCAACCCCTCCAGGGAAGAGAACCATCTCTCTACTTACGGTCACCGAGCACATCGTAGGCCTCCGCCAGCTGCCTGAACCTCTTGGGTGCCCAAGGCTCCTTGCATTTTAAAGGATGGCATTTCAAGGACAGTTTCCGATAACTACGAAGGGGAAAAAAAAGCCCGGCCTCGCAGCCAGCTCTGGGGTGCCAAGACACCCCCAGCCCAGGCTGCTCCCTCACAGCCTCTCCCGGGTCCTTTCCCTCCACTTTCCTCCCGATCCCCCAGACCACTCCCCGACTCCGGCAAGCCACGGGGCTCCCCTCAAGAAGCCAAGGCCACTCACGCTGCCCTGATGTCGGCGCTCGTGGCGCTGCGGTCTAGCTCGAGCACGGCGTAGTAGTCCTGGCCCATGGCGGCCCCGTTGCTATGGACAACGCGTCCGAGGGCGAGCAGAACTTCCTGACTTTGACTCCCGGGGAACCATGGGAATTGTAGTTTATGGATTCACAGAAGGGTTTCGGTTGGCAAGGAGCTTTTGAAGTCAGCAGGTTGCATTGAGCTGTCTATACAGTCACAAAAGGGGTCTATACAGCCCCAAAAGCAGACTATGGAGCCCCTATGGAGACGAAATATCCCCTATACCGCCCCAGAAGGGGTATATACAACCCCAAAGGATCTGTAAAAGCACCTATACAGGCCCAGAAGGGGGCTATACAGCCTCTATGGAGGTGTAATAGCACCTATACAGTCCCATTAGGGGGCTATACAGCTACTAGAGAGCCCAAATAGCCCCTATACAGCCACAGAAGGGGGCTATACAGCTCCTACAGAGCACAAATAGCCCCTACTTAGACCCAGAAAGGGACTATATAGCCACATAAGGAGTCTATGCAGCCACTACATCCCAAAGAGCCCCTATAGAAGCCCAGAAGGGGTCTATACAACCCCTTCAGAACCCAAATAGCCACTATACAGCCCCCCAAAAGGCATATGTGTAGGTCATATGGAGTCCAAATTACTCCTATAGAGATCCAGAAGGGGGCTACACAGCCCCTAGAGATCTCAAATAGCCTCTGTATAGGCCCTTAAGGGGTCTATACAACCCCTATGGGGCTGTAATAGCCCCTATACAGCCCAGAGGGGGCTGTAAAACCCCTATAGAGCCCAAATACGCCCTATACAGCTCCAGAAGTGGTATATACAGCCCCTATGGAGCCCAAATAGCTCCTATACAGTCCAGAAGGGGTCTACACAGCCCCTGTAGACTCGAAATAACCCCTATACAGCCCCATAAGTAGTCTATAAAACCACCATGAATTCAAAACAACTCCTATACAGCCCGAGAAGTGTTCTAGGTAGCCCCTATAGGGACCTCAAATCCCTCATACAAACCCATAAGGGGCCTGTACAACCTCTATAGAGCCCAAATAACACCTATACCGCCCCAGAAGGGCTCTGTACAGCCCCTATAGAGACCAAATAGACCCTATACAGCTTCAGAAGTGGTCTATACAGCCCCTAAGGAGCCCTTATAGCCCCTATACAGCCACAGAAGGGACATGTACAGCCCCATATGGGGTCTATGCAGCCTGTATAGAGCCTAAATAGCCCCTATAAAGACACAGAAGGGGGCTATACAACCCCTAAGGAGCACAAATAGCCCATATGCAGCTTCAGAAGGGGTATATACAGCACCTATGCAGCCCAAATAGCCCCTGTACAGCCCCATAAGAGGTCTGTGCAGCCCCTATAGAGCCTAAATATCCTCTATACAGCCCAGAAGGGGGCTATACAGCATCTACAGAGCACAAATAGCCCCTATACAGCTCCAAAAGGGGCATATGCAGCCCTGGAAGCGGGCTATACAGCCCGTATACAACCCAAATAGCCCCTATACAGCCCCAGAAGGTGTCTATACAGCCCCTATGGAGCCCAAATAGCCCCTATTCAGCCTCAGAAGGGGCATATACATCCCCATAAGAGGTCTATGCAGCCCCTATGTGTGGGAAGTTTTAGAGAGACTGAGTTCTCAGGATCTGATGGAAAATAACATTGATACTGACCTGTGAGAAAGCTTAATGGGACTGGAGTTCTCAGGCTCTGGTTGAGGATAACATTGACTCTGAGTAGATTTTCATGAGAAAGATATGTAGGCAGAGAGATAAGGGGAAGCTGAACAAAATGATGAGAAGAAGCAAGGATGAGAGAATGCAGGTGTTTTGCTAATATTGTTAGATATCAAGCACTATAATTTGACTAATAAGTAGTTGGAAAAAGAAGGAGACAGCAAAATGTAGCCTATAGAAAAAAGACACCTTTTTTTGCCTGTGGTGCTGAACAGATAAAAGATGGCTGGGAAAAAAATAAAGTAGCTTCAGCTTCAGCTTGGAACTTTGAACTTCGGCTTTTGTTTTCTTTTCTCCACCTAGTAGTATCTGCTTTTGCTTTTATCTTAGTTGTTCGGCTTGAGCCTTTTAGGTTCGGCCTGAGACTTGGCCTGAGCTTTGGCTTTTCCACCCTGAACGCATATATTTATTGTGGCCGTCTGAACTTCGATAGTTGGTGACCCCGACATGTGTGATCAATGCAGCTGGACGCTGCAGGACAGTGTGCAGACAAACTGCTGGGCGACTGTCACGGTTTAGGGTCAGGGCAATCCCCAGACCGATTATAGATTGTTCTGTTTTAACCCCCCTCCCTCCCCAAAGGGGAGAGAAAAGGAATAAGGGAGAGAGACTTAGTGATTAGAAAAAGGAACTA
>JAOEGS010012521.1:0-47006 GCA_025447755.1 Corythornis vintsioides | reverse complement strand
ATAAATATTCTTCTGCTTTGGTTTTAGTTGCTTTCCAAGTAGAAAATTGTCTTGGAGAAAGCAGCAGCACCCAGCAGAAAAGCACCCATTTAACTAGAACTCAGACCAAGAGAAATCCCACCCTCCATGCTCACCCCTGTATTTAACAAGAACACAATCTATTTGTTTCAAATGCTCATAGCTTCAAGAAATAGCTTTCCTTGACTGGCACTAGGGAAAGAGAATATCTGTCATCAGAACACCTGATACTGCAAGAGGGAAAAAAAGAAAAAGAATAATGAACAAACATTTCAGGAAAGGCTGACAGTGGGTTCCAAGAACTGGTGGTTGGTACCAAGCTGGTGAGAGCTTTTCTGTGCAGTTTCAGTGCCTCATTCACAGTTCTGCAGTCACTCCAAGGATTACAACATTAATGATTTCTCCACTTACATCATGTAAATAAAATATACCATGAAGGAACTTTTCTTCTGATTATATTATTTAACTCAACATGGTGATTCCAAATGATGATATTTTACATGAAACAGAATATTTTGGACCTATCTTCCACAATCCCTGTTGAGAACTCAATAGGAGAAGAAATCTGCTGTTTAAGTATGTAACTTTCTCTGACATGATAGCATCTCTCACTGCAAAGCGAGCAAAATAAATCACTTGAGAATGCTACAAGAGAGGGAAAACTTTAAGCTAAATGCCATTCATAATGCTCCAAAGCAAACGATGTGTTCCCTTTGATATAGAAAAACATATTTACAGCATTATCTATCATTAAATAGAGGAAACTGTCAGATACAGTTTTGTCAGGATGATGGCTCTTTGCCAGCATTAGAATGTGCTCTTGAAATAATAGTAGATATTTCTGTTGAAAATCTCAGTTTATTATATGTTTGGGTGCCCTATATTAGGTGGCTAAATGAAGTGCTTGCTCACTGTTTTCCAGCAGCCACTACGAACAGAGGCTACCACGAGCCCCTCAAGCATTCCTTGGTTAATTGCAGAACAGCTAAACATTGGTCCACCTCTTAGCAGCTCTCCAGGGCTCCCAGTAACCACGGTGGGTAGCAAAGTGTGCCAAAGGGCTCGTGGGTACATGCCCAGTCTCCAGCTGCTTCTCCAGAAGCTGCTAAACCTGTCGGGTATCTGACAGCCTTAGGAAAGCTCTCCTGGACACCTATTGCATCTTAAGGTGCACAGGTGTTCAGGCATTACAGTTCATCCCGTTTCCCTTTTATCTAGACATTTTGATTCCAACAGGAGTCTCTGATCAAGGCAGTAGCAGGTGACCCCAGTCTGAGGCTGCAGACTTGCCACTTGGGTGGCACAGCCCACACTCCATCCTCAACATTTTACAGAAGGACTTGCAGGAAAAGAAACTGTTTTCTCCAAAGAGAAATGACACCATCTATGAAAGTCCTGCCTCTCCCCTTTAAACACTGCATATCATCAAGTGGCTTGTGTGAGCTAAATGATCTTTTCTGAGTCCTGACTGGAATCTCTGTATCCCTCCTTTAAAACCCCTGCCACGTCCAGCCCTAGCACAGTGCAGCTTATGCCACAACTTGGAAGAAACTCCTACAAATTGGGAGAGATTATTTGTTCTTTGAGGGCCGCTCTTGCTTTTGGATTTGTTTTGGGGGAGGTCCGATTGGTTCTGTTTGTTCTTGTTTGGGGAGGGTTTTGCCCATTTTTGTACCTCTACACCTGCTAGATAAATTAGACTCAGTTTTTAGAGCTCTTTGCGCTTGCTGTGCAAAAGACTTTGAGCTGAAATGAAGTTATGTTTTTGCACCCTACCCTAGGCTATTAATTACAGCAAGTCATAGAGCTTGTCACAGAGCTCTGTTACAGAGCTCTGAGACCTGGTATAAGGATTATTTCACTTTTTTATTTTAAGAAAAAAAAAATTAGATAAAGGCATTAGGAAACTAATCAGAACTAGGTAATATATCCTGCAAAACAGTATTTTTGTAGAGAAGGCATTTCAAGATGACCCAAATTATTTTACCCTGAAAATCTGGATAAACTCCAATAGCCGATTCTTCCAGAAGAGGAAGACACAGTGAAATAAAAACTAACATGAGAGATATTTTCTAAACCTGACTGGGAAACCAGACTTCCCTTTCAACCTGTTTCCATTAGCTACTTCACCTCCTTTCTTGTGTTTGCTATAAAGCCAATGCTACCTGGGTTTGTTCAAGAAACATAAATTACAAGAGTCATTGCAATGTGTTTAACTTCTTGGAATCAGGGCAGCTGACGGGCAACTTGCAGGTGATGTCACAGCTAGCACAACAACAGCAATGTTAATCACATATGTTGCATTTCTGATAAAGCTGCATTCCTCTGCCAAAAGTCATTAAAAAAAAAAAAAGTTTTCCCAACATCCAATATTGTAGAAATACCTATAAAACATATCCAGATTTGTAGGACTCTCCATGTTGCTTCTGGCTCCCTGGCCAGTAAAAAACTGCTTTTTGAAGATCTTTTTCTCTATAGTGATACATATGAGTAATGCTATACTAGGCACACAGATATCTGCTACTAAATTCAGGTCAAGTTGGCTTGTTTAGGATTTTACTTTTATACAGGTATTACTTGGACCTTGTTCTTTGCACAGTATTGTTTTCATAGCAGTAAATGTGTGTGCACTATGCAGAGCAGCATTACTGTGAGAGAACTGAGAGGGTCATCTAGTAGGAACTTCCTCCAGGTCCTTTATAGCTGCTGCAGATTTTGCTGGGAGATTTTGCTGGACTATTTTCAAGTCAAGTAATGTCTTTTATTACCATGACCAACATGAGCACTTCTGACTGGGCTGCAGTTAAACAGTGTCACCACTGAATCCAACTTAATTAGCTGCACTGAACAGAAATGTGCATCTTGACTGCAGCTCCTTTCAACAGTATGCTCCCAAGACTGCACATTTTATTCAAACAAGTAGTCACTAAGAGCAAGCTAAACAATTCCAATTAATACATACTGTTCCCTATTAGTATATCACTTTTTGTTCCCCTAGAGAATATTAGAATTTTCGTTATTTTGTATTTCCTAGAAGCCCCCAAGTGACCAGAGCCTGTGAAATCCCCCAGTCTCTTCACCCAGTAAAGGTGGGCTAAGCACAATTACATCTTTTTCTAACAATAAAACCTCCAAACTTCTCAGCTCTAGGATCCAGTCTTCCCTGCCATAACTACTTTTCAATGGCTCACTGAGCCAACTTCCAGTCTACGTGGGCCAGTGGTAAAATAAGCTCCAGAACGAGGGACACAGTGACTGACAGTTGAGAAGTTTGCCCTCAAGTGATTTAGATTTAAGCTCTCTTCCAAGGGTTAGAACTTCTTTTTTCTAGCCATATGTGTGTTGGGATTTTGCATGGACTATGTGACTCATTCTGTGCCTTCCCAGCCTTGAAAGTGTTGGTTTAAAACAGCAAAGTTCAGCGTTCCACTGAGCAAGGAGTAAATTGCAATACACATAATTGTCAGTTTTTCTCCATGCACATGCAAGTGAATTGCTCCATGGCTACATTCCAAATGACTAACTTCCTAGGTATTAATGGCTATTACAGACCTATATCTATACCCTAAAAATAATGGGTTGACATATGTGTGAGGAGAGAGATATCTGTGCTGTCATGAATGCTTTTCAGAATTCTCCTCTGATGCTTAAGGCTAAACTGATACCAGCCATGCCAAAATGTTCTCCCTGGGCTGCGAGAAGAGCTCAAACTGTAATTGGTCTCCCACATTTTAATGTTCTTTGCTATTAAGGAAGAAAGATGGGAGATTAACCCTAGCAGGTTTTCTGCATTGCTGTTAAGCTTCTTTGGATATCATAAGAGTTTTCCACAGAGTAAAAAGAGGCAAGGAGGAAGAGTAGCCTGTAGTGTCATCGTGACATCAAAATGGTCACGAAAGGACAAAAAATAACATTTATCTAAGAACAGTGTTCTGTTTCTCAGTGACCACTTCAGAGCATTTCTTGATAATGAAGAGGTCTTGCTGTATTATTTTATCTGGTTAGTGTACATATTTAAGTTTGTCTCTAAGTAGCATATCCTTTCACTGCTCAAAGTCAACAAGATTCTGAGCCTGCCTAGCAAACTCTGAAACAGGAGAGAGATTAGTTTTTAAAGGGCAGATCATTCCAAGTACAAGATTTATGGTCCTTCAAAGCCTTAAACTGGACACTGAAGCTCAGGAAACCCCAAGACATCCATGTGCTCTTAGTGATGGTTTAATACTAACAAGCCACTGATTAGATATTCAGGTGTTGCTCCTTTCCCATAACACATTTTTACACTAGGTGCTAAACATGACATCACTATGGACTTAGCTCATGGAGGAGTCTGACACTGATAAACACTTGCATGTAGCATGGATGCCTGAACAATGTGCCAATGATTAATTAATGTCAGTTGGTTCACCAGGTTTCAGGGAATTGGTAGCCTGACAAGTTGTCTTTCAATAAATCAGAGATTCTTTTTTGAAATGGCTTTGAGTAGTTGACATGAATCTTAGTAGCATCAAAGCAATTTACACATGAAAGTGTACAACTGCAAGAAAGAGGGCTTCAAAAACTAGGATGGAACAAAATACAAATCTATCATTTCTAATTACAGAACTCATTTCTTTATATCTGTTTTCTCTAAATAATTCATTCTCTTAAAGACAACACACCTGCTGAACTCTACATATGAAGTTCCTACCAGATGATAATTCTGAGGTATTTTTTTCTACCATGTTGAAAAGAAAAGAGAGATTGTACTCATTACTATTTTGATTGAGAGGTACTTGTACACCAGCAGAGCTATATAAACCCATGACAGTCAAAAGTCTATTCAGAGTGAGAACTGTTAACTGCAACCTTCGTATTTATAAAGGACTTCAATCTAGGACTGTGTGACTCAATTCCCTTTTGCCTCCCTCCACATTCAAGTAGCCAGTGATGTTCCTAGTCAAGCTACCTGGGGATAAGAACATCAGGAAATACCTGTTCCCATGGTATATTAATACTGTGTTTGGGATACGTTTAGTAATGAGAAAAATAAATACCAGAGGCATATGATTATTTCTGTAATTTAACTTGCATTTTTCTAAGCCCACTAATAAGTAGGATAATTTAGATCTCATAAAAGAGATAGAGATGTGCTACTGAGTCTAAAAATCAGAGACCATGAAAGCCTTTTGATACAAGATTTAATCAGACGTGTTTAATATAAGCATCTGCCAACTGAATCTTATCATTCTTATTCATAATTCCTTTTTGTCCACTTAACATCACTGGATGCAGCAGTGCAGAGAATGAATCAGCACAAAACAACCCCATTTTGGCAGATGTGTTCTGTGATGCCTGCTTGAAAAACAACCATTCTGAATCGTTTGCAGTAAAAACTAAAACTAACAAAAAAAAAAATCCTAACCCCAAATCACAAACAAGTCTCCTCAAAAATGAATTTATGACACCATCACAACTAATTGGCAGTGGCACTTGACAAAGTACTAGAACACTTCCATTTCTACCTAGCAACCTTAGGTCCCACATCTGAAGTTATCTTGCAGATCCTCATCCAAGCCAAAAGGAAAGGTTGTTGACATAAAAAAGATAACTTCATTTTCTGAGCAGCTAGATGCATAGGCATGAGAAGCAGAAGCTAAAAGCATCATGAAGCCCACCAAGGGCCCACATAGCCCAGCATCCTGGTCACTAGAGTCTGCATAAGGAAACAAAGTGTAGGATGAAGAGGTACCACCGTATCCGTGTTGTTCAAGCAGGACTTCCCAAGATGGATGGGCTTCTCTCTGCACAGTTCTCTGCATTGCTCTTTCATGTCTCTATCACAGGCTCAAGATACTACTAAAATTTTAGCAAGTGCAGCATCTTTTAGCAATGATTTCTACAAGTCCTGGATCTAGTTCTCATTTCTCCTTAGCCAGTTCTCTAGCTACTCTATTCTAATAGGGTTTTTCATAGAACAACATAGATTTCCCCCCCCCCCCATTTTCCACATTGGAGAGTCTCAAGATAATCAGTCTTTTGCATGGAAGCTCTCCCAGACAACACTTTATTCCTTCTTTGTACCTCTGAAGGTTTTCAACTTCAGCATCTACTTTCTGAGGTTGGGGGACTAAGCCTGAATGCAGTAATCAAGAGGTGAGTCCTACTAATTCAGACACATTGATGCTGTTTACCCTTTATTCCTTTTATAGTAGTCAACCAGCACTTCATTGGGCTGCTTTTACTGCTCTTCAGCTGTGCTGGTATAGATCTTTACCTGTGTATTATGCATATCTTTATTTCATAAAACCTAAGAGTCCTAATTAAACAAAAAACAGAACAATAACCTAAAAAACCACCACAGACATTGAATACTCTATTTTTGCTGATTTCAACAAATTCTTTCTCTTTCATTTACAACAGTCCTAGAAATTAACCCATTAAAGTTTCCCTATGTTCCCAAAAATGCTACTGGGAGTGGGGAAGGAGGAGGAAGCATAAGTGTGTTTATGCATAAAAAAGCCTTGTAAATGATCAATGGACAAACCTACCAAAGCTTCTATTTTCCATATATAACTTGAGTGCATAGATGCAAGTTCAACACATTTAACTCATCAGCATGCTCAAATATCACAGCTCAGAAAACACTCATCAATGCCCATTCTCAGCTACCCAGTTTCCCAGTGAACTTCCGAGACACAAACACAGGCAGCAGAGATGGCTGGAGCCCAGAGTGATCACAGAATCCTTCTACTGCATAGTTCACTCCAAACAGGCAATCATCAATAATATCAGATGATAGTTCAAACCAAATACTAGTTTTAAAAAAAGGCCCACACAATTATTTATAATTTTTTGCTTAATTCTTTTACAACAATTTCTACTTTCAGGAACATGAAAAATCTGTCACTATCAATAGGATCTAAAATTATTATTGTAAAAAGGTTATTCAAACTGAAACTCATGAAAAGGGACCAAAACTAAATATAAAAAGAGACATTTCCATGACAATTTCAGCCAAGCTTTGCTGATTTCGCTCATTTACAGACCAGAGGTAGTTCCAGTAAATATGCAACTACTTACTTGGACCTTCATTTAAGAAGGTAAAATCTGAAAAGTCCATAGATTTACCTCTGCTTAATCAGATGTCAGTGGGGCCTTGTTGCCTGTGTTTCAGAACTAGGCAGTGAGAGCTATTTTGAACAGGGTACTAAACCTAATTTTACATATTAATGTTAAAAAAAAAAAGGTTTTTACTAGAAATAGTGAAGGGGACATGGTGAGCATGTGGCTGTAACTCTGTATTTAGTACTTAAAAACTGGCAATGTTTTATAATCCAGGTCGAAGTTTAAAGGATATGCAGTGCATTAAAAATCTTCAGATTTGCACATCTTTAATGAACCCCAGGTGTCCCCCCCAAAGAATAAAAAAACCAAACATCACTACAATTAAAAAAGACCCCTAAACAATATTAACACAATAAAAAGTAAAGGAAGTTCTGGAATAAAATAACAATGATGATGAAATGAAAGTAAACCATTATTTTATTTTTATTAAAACAAAGGCCAAAATAAAAACCACTGCAGGAACAATTCTAACATAACCATGATTCTGCTTCTGGCTGGCAGTTAAAATCCCATCCCCTTCTTTTTGATTTCAGTCAAAACCTTTCATCTTTTGAAGCAACATGGCACAAGCTATGGGTACCAGCTTATTACTGTTCAAGTCATTGTTAAAAGCAAGTACCTACCGAGCACAAGGCAATGCCAAGGAAAAACTCTTTAAATTGTTTACAAAGAGTACCTGCACTTGACCCAAAAAAAGAAAAAAAAAAAAAAAAAAGGCTGGAAATAAACCTGGCTGCTAGTTTATTTTCAAATGTTTCAGCTCTCTTGTCTCTGAAGCAATTAGTTTCCCAAATGGTTTGAGAAGAGAGGTGCTACAACCACACCAATGGAGTTCCACAGTTCCAGGCGTGCAGAACTGGAACTAGAAATTGCCTTCTGCTAGCTAAAGTTATTTCTTAGCTACAAACAGAGCCAGGGAGATTTATCCCCTTGTCAATTCTCAACACACCTGTCCTTCCTTTGGGAATAGAAACCCATCAGGTTGTCTATTGTGGATTCCTTTTATACCAGGAATGTTTAAGAGGCATTCTCAGCCCCTCTCTGGCTTGCAGCACGCACCCCGTAAGGCTGTTCTCCTGAAAGCATTCCCCTTTTGTGCCAGTACCATCTCTGACTCATTCTAACTCTCTACTCTTGTTAACAAGGAGGAAGGAAGGTCTTGTACTTTCAGCACAAGACAAACTGAAGAGTTCAGAGCTCATTTTGAACCTTCCCAACACCCTCATATATAGTCAACAGAAACAGTTCACTTTGTGTCTTATTTGAAGAGTGTTGATGTCAGCATTTTGGTTTTAAACAGCTGCTTTTGAGCCCAGTGTCCAAACTCTCCTTGGTTTGATGCTCTGGTTTGCCCTGCAGACAGAAGTGCAGTGTGCAAACTGAAGCAGACAACGTGTGCTGGGAGATACCTCACATGGTGCTGTCAGATGTTCAGTTCACAGAACCAGACCAGTATGAAGCACACCCTTCATCAGGACTACTGGGCTGAATGGAGAGTCCTGTGCATCACATATTCACACCCTGATAATGAGGCAAATGTGGAAAATGTAACATTTCTATCATTGGGTACATGGAAATTAAGAAAAACTGCTGAACTGCTTCAAGTCAAGCAAGGAATGCACTGGCAATACTCAGAAACCTTGACTGCTGGCCTGCAGCTCTGGCAAGCTCTCAAATAAGAACAGAAATGTGTTGGGTTTTTTAAGTGACTGTTATTAAATATATGATGAACCATTTATGAGCTGTAATTCTGTAGCATTTCAAGTGCCTAATTTTCTTAGCACAAGTTACAACGAGTGCATGCTGAATTTAATCTTACGTGTCTTCAGGGTCACAATGCATAAGCAAGTATATTACTGAATAACCCAGGTAGTGCTAAATTCAAGATCAGGTAGGAGTGATTATAGAAGATGGGATATTTTATAAAATCAATGGGAGTACTGGTGGGCTGGGATTCTGACATGAAGAGTCTATGAAAGGATTTCTATAGTTTTGGTACAGAAGTGTCATAGATATGAATAATATGGAAATTCAGTTCTAAAAGCAACCTAAATAATTTAGAAAGGAAATTCCTCCACATGATTGCTCTGTGTATCCTGCTTTAAAAGTACAAGTAGCAAGAGAATCATGGGGTTTTTTAAACCCACTGCCTCAAAAAATTAGAATTATTCAGGGAATTGATATCTATATATTAGGGAACATTGTGTACTTTATTATATATATTAAATACTTGGTCACACTTCTAACCCACGTTGAGATTGTCCACGTACATGTGGGTGATGCAGCAGTCTGGCATATGCTGGGATCTGGTTTTTATCACTTAGGTGTGCATTTCAATGGTACATCTCAGACACACCTAATCTCAGATGATATACATGAGTATGTACCTATATTTTCATATCTGGTAGAGGAGAGACATATGAATGCAAGGTTATAGGTTATTTTAACGAGGAATGTATTTTAAAGTGAGACATCTTCAAACCATTAAAATAGTTTGAATTATCTCATCATTGCCTTCAGCTGACAAAGAAATCTTTTATGTGAAGTCAAAGATCCCTAAGAAAAAGGCTTTTAAGCAAATCTCTAACTGCCTTTGTCCCACCTGCTGGATACAGTCTGCAGTGTCTGAACACTGAGATTTTCACTTTGTGGGTAGCCACTGTCTCTGTCCTGCCTGTCTGCAGGATTCTCTAATGGCCATGAGGAGGGACAGGGTGTTTCAATTTCTCTTCCCTCTGCGTTATCTTTAGAATGACTTTCTGAAAAAGCAAATATGTGCTCAATACTTGCTATTTCTATTTTTTTCTTGGCTACCCAGTGGCCCGTGCCCCATTGCAGCACAGCCAAAGTCCTCAGATACCAAGCATATGCCTTCTGCAGTGCATCTTTGTCCAGTTCCCACAGATAAACCCCAGTCTCCCTGCAGCAACAGGCTGCTGCACAGCACAACCCCTGCCACAGAGCACAGGTGATCAGGCTATTGCAGGGCTCCAGCAACCAGCACTGCTGAGCTGCCTCCCCAGGGCAGCTCCAGGCCACAAATGAGCCAACAGCTCTGAGGAGTGTAAGGTTGTCATGCACAACTCCAGCCTCAATCAATCATTCACCACTACAGATTAAGCACAACTGGGAAGATGGAAGTTAATAAAAAGCCACTGAGATACATCACAACCTTTGCTCAAATATGTTGAGTAATTTCAAAGTCACTGGACTAGGAGTTAAACCCATAATTGTTGAAGCAAAATACAGCACAGACCATAGAAAACCCACCAAGGACTCTGCTTTCAATTGTTTATCTCAAGATAATTACAGTATCATTTTTACAGATTTGATTTTTCTTTTTTTTTTTTTTTTAACAGAACACAGATTATGTGCTGGTCGGTCAATAAAGAAACAACATTAAATGATTGAAAAGCCTAAATAAGGAACTACTACTGCCTTGATAATAATATGAAGCATTTTGGCATAAATCCCCACAGTTTCTGTAGATCACATATTTTATTTATTACCACTGTGTTTTAAACATTTGCGCTTTAATTTATAGCATTTCAAAGACTAAATTATGGTTATCAAGAATGACTGTAGAGTTAAAAAACAATAGCAGCTTAGCTAATGCTAGTGTCAAATGACAGATCACTTGAATATGATTTAAAAATAATCCTTTTCAGAGATCTGGGGCTTATTCATTTTTCATGTAGAACATTGCAATTTGTCAGTGACCCACAGTCAGGGCTGGGTAGTGAGGCTGTGCCAGACAGCTATGAGAAAAATAAGTCATTTAAAAGTAAATTGGATATCTCAGTCTTCTTTGAAGAGGGTATAAAACCAAGGTGCATTTGTTTCTTCTAAAACACAACTTCAGTTTTACATTAAATGGTTAAGGAATACTGTCCTGGCATCTTCCTCTTAAAATCAGTTCAATACCATACAATATGCTTCTATTCAGCCATAGTTATTATTTAATACCAGTAATTTTAGTTTCCCTTACATGTTTAGGACATAGGTAATAAGAATCTTATTTTTTAGCTGAATAACAAACAAAAGTCATGATATTTATTTCACTTTTGTTTTCAACAGTCCACTAAAGACAACAGATATATTTTAGTGGGGTGAATAACTGTGACACAATGAATGAGAATAAATAATCATGATGCTAAATTTGCAAATGGCCACAAGTGTAAAGAATCTGTGGAAAGCTGTTGGCTGATCATGGGAATCACCTACCTGATAGACCAGCACAGACCACTCAAAAATGACTCATGAAAATAAATTACTGGCATTTGCCACTGCTACTCTTCTCACAACTGGAACACAGCAAGTTCCACCTCAACATGAAGAAAAGCCTCTTCACTGTGAGGGTCATGGAGCCTGGCACAGGCTGCCCAGAGTGGCTGTGGAGTCTCCTGCTCTGGAGACTTTCCAAACCCACCTGGATCTGTTCCTGTGTGGGCTGCCCTGGGTGACCCTGCTGGGGCAGGGGGTGTTGGACAGGACTTGATGGTCTCCAGAGGTCCCTGCCAACCCCTGCCATACTGTGATTCTATGATTCTCAGTTTGCCCACTCCCATATAGATTGCTAAACCAGGCTAACCACCCAATCTGTGTTAATATTTAAATTATGTGAAGTAATCTTTCTAAAATAAAATTCTAAATGACAATTTTTAAACTCATAAGTAATTTAACAGGCTTTAGTCTTGTCATGGCATGATGTATACACATCAATATCCTTTCTGTGCCATCTCACAAGATGATCAATGCATTGAACATCCCAAGGAGCTGGAAAACATGGAATATAGCCAAAGAAGAGAAGCAAAGAATCACACAAACACTGGAGAGCGAGGAAACAGCCAATGACAATAATAAAAGGTGAAAATGACAGGAGAACTCAAAGAACATTAGGAAAAACTTGAAAAGATTGCTTGGGGGATTTTTCTGCTGCCTTCCAGTTTCCTGCTCTTCTCTCTGTGCTCAGCCTGTCCTGCTGCCCTTTGCTAAGTAGCTCATGCCCGAATCCTGGCAGGGTGTGAACAGGTGAGGTGGGTGGCTCAGCAGCTCCCAGCTGGCAAGGGCACAACAGGTAACTTCATCAACAAGGATGTTTGGGCTGTGTAAGGATTTTAAATGTATTTCCCTCTCTAAGCCAAAACAGAAGTGTCAAATTCTAGATGATGAAAATAGATCCTAAGACACTGATTAATTTGTTTCCATTACAATTTTTATTTTCCCTTCTAGAGGTCATTTCATGACTACATAACTAATGAGAAAGGATATATTCCTTGAGTCATCTGGGATCTGCCAGAGCACATCTGACCAAAGGTGTAGCTACTGAACTGTGACAGTCCAGACAGATGAGGAGCTGCAGCTGCAGCTCATATCATCATATCAAAGATTCTGTGGCAGTTCATATTTGCCAATATATCTTTCAGGCTAAAAAGATGTGATTTCCTCCCTGGTGATTTCACAAGTAACTTTCATCAACAGTTTGTTGTAAATTTGGCATGGCAAGGGTTTGCAAGAACATATTTGACAAGACACACGTTTTCTTTTATGAGACTATATATGTTTTAGTCTTCTCTGGATGATAATATGAACCCTAAGTAAGTATTTCTGAGTTTTTTCCTCCAGTACTCCGGGAAGAATAAAAAGCAAAAGAGGGCATGCATCTCTGACTTGCTAATGTACACAGCTATGATACTGTGCTCCCTTCAGTTGGTTTTGAGCACTTTGCCTCTTAAAAATACATGCATTTAAAAGGAAACAAAACACAGCAAGGCTAGAACTCACTACTCTGCCGTGTCATATAAATATTCAATTAAATGCTGCAACTGAGACGTGACACTGTCTTTCATCTGCAGCGTTCCCAACGTATGTAACTTGGCACTTGGCTGGTTTAATGTCTATTTTATATAAAAATCAACAGTAGTTTAAAACTGTTACTCTAAGTTAATTGTTTCCTGCCATACTTTAAAAAAGAGACTCCTCCTACTCTTCATCTCTATTGAGATTAACCCTCACCACCCATTTCTTCTTCTTTTTCTCTGCTAAGTTTTCTCATCTGCTCGAATACATTTCCTTAATGATGCTGAAGCCGTAATTCTGTTTAGTAACTGTGTGTGTACTGTGGCAGTCATCCTGGCTCACAGCTTTTCAAGGCCAGATGCATTACTCCACTGCAGCAGCTTTCCACATGCTGGGGCTGGTGAGGGAGGGAAGGATGCTGAGCTCCAAGCCCCCTGTGCTCTCAGGCCTCAGCATTTCTGGTTTACAAAGCAGCAGAGGAGTCCTGGCTGATTCCAGGGGGCCAGGGGGTATGTGCTGAGGCCCTGGGGAGATGCTGCTGTGCTTGGGTGAGTGATGCTCATCCTACACTCCTTGTCACCAATTCAGCAAATTTCCCCTTGTCCCCATTACACTAAAATCTTAGCAAAACAGAAAAAGTCTGCTAATGCTTACCAGGCAGGTTTCATCCAGATTTTACAGTTATAATTAAAAGCTACACTTTGATTAAGGAAATTATGAATTACAATAAAGTGCGAGGAACATGCAAAATGAATAATTAACATTGTATAGACTTCAGCATCATAATTAAGATTAAATACTACATATATTCAAACTGGATTAGCACACATCTACTGAAAGCTGTTATGTGCTCAGTAGGAGAGTCTATGCATTCACAAAATAATGTTTAATGAGGAGTATTCTAGCAACATTAAGCATAAGGTTGTCATATATAAAATGATTAACGTTTTCTATAAAGAAGCTGTAATTCCAGTAAATGAAGCTGTTTCATTTCCCTGCTGCTTCTACCTTTAGGAATATACAGTAAATGAAAAGTGTCTCAATGTGAAGTCTAGTTAAATAGAATGTGAGTCCTCTTGTTTGAAGTTAATGAGAGTTGGAAACCTGCATTTAAGGAAATGTTGTGATTTCAAATCACCAGTGTCATTAAGATTTGCACGCAGCACGTACAGCCTTGTTCTGGTAATGCTTCCACATTCCTAGACACGTAGGACAGGATGTCACCAAACAATGATCTCTGTTTGCAACCTGTCCCCCACTTACAGCCACTTCTCAATACATCTCAAGTGATCCCAGTCCTCCAAGAGCACACACATGGCTTCCCTGAGCTAGAGAACCCTGCTTGAATTTAAGCCTGTGCTTAAGCAGATACTGCTGAAAGCCAGGAGAGATCTCTACTGCTTACAAGACTAGTACTGTTCACCTTCAAAGATTTGTTTCTTTCTAATGCTTAAGAGAACCTGCAGCAATGGCAAGTAGGTGAAGTATTAATCTGCAAAAATGCTCAAATGAAACAGCAGTGAGAGAGGTGCCACTGATTACCCAGCCCCTTGGTCACGGCTGAGTATGTGCAGATTGCTGGGGTATTACTAAAATGTCCATCTGCAGAAGGGGTGTTGACAAGTTGCCAGCTGCTCCAAGCTGACAGATCAAAGGAGAAATGGTCTGTAATTTTCTCCTCAAGAGAAGATGGCAAGTTTAAATCAGGCCTACATGGAGGAATGACAGAAAAGTCAAATGGAGATAAGGCAATATACGTATTGGTATTTGCTATTTTAAATCTGCTTCATCTACAGAAGTAGATGCTCTTTAGGACACTCAGATTTCTAGTCAAGAAAGTCAGGTCAAACATTGTGGGAAAAAGTGTCTGCATTATGCTCAGTGTCATTACTGGGGGACTACAGTGATTCTGCTTGTGAAGTCACGAAAAAGGAGCTATTCACTTTACACCATGAGTTACTGAAGTATTTGACGCACTTTGCCCACATGCCGCTGTTAGCCAAAGAGGTTGTGTGGCTGGGTGTAGGCCCTTCAGAGGATTAGGCAGCACACCAGTGATTCTGCAGACAAAAGCTGCAGCCACTATCCCATTGTTGGTGTTCTCTTAGACAGGAGAAGGGCTGGCTGGGATCCTTGCTGGGGCCCTGCCCAGACAGACAGAGAATTGGCATTGCTGTCAGTGACAGCACATGCTGCTTTGCCTGACCTCCCTGGGCCTGAACAAACCACAGCTTTCCTGAGCTGTTCCTGGCATGGGAATGCACTCTTGCAGCCTTTACCCACAGCTACAGCTTGATATTAACAATCGTCAAAGAAAATGTTTTGGGTTTTTTTTTCCCTCTGGAAAAGGGAAATGGAAATTATTTTGCATTTCTACTCTGAATTCACAGCATTGACTCAAACATTTTTTGAAAACTTTGACACCTGCTTAACCAAATGAGGGGAATGAGAGGACACAGCTCCCAGGAGCTGTTTTCCCATTTACATGCAGCTGAGTTTCACACAAACACTGTTACATCCTCCTGGGGAGTAATCTTGGAATGGAATCCTGGTGGACAGGGAGTCAGGGGACCCCGGCCCAGCTGCACGCTGCCTGGGTATGTGGAGAGAGCCAGCATCTGGGCCTGGGCTGCTGGGGAGCAGGCTCAGGGGGTGACACTGGGGTTGGTGTGGGATGCTGGAAGCTCTGTCCTTCCCCTGCCACAGGAGCTGGCAGTGGGAACAGACTGACTTCTTAGTCATTTTATGCTGTCTTGTGTCAGAGCTGCTTTTGATTTTTAAGGTATTTGCTGTTTGCAATACCCTGGCAACTTTGGGATTCTAAGGAAATTACAGGTGTAGCCACTGCTTTATAATGGGAAATGTTCATACAGTACAACCAGATCCACATTACAGGTTCCATGATTTAGAGAAACCTTCCTCCATAACCAACATGCAAGCCTAGAATACAAGAGAACTACACAGAGGAGCCCATGGCTGAGGGAACAACCACTAAGAAATCTCACTGTATTTTGATTTACAAGATATCAAGCTTTCCAACAGCACCTTATCAGCTAGGACAAAAAGCATAGTGTATTCCAAAGAGCTTGGTAAATTTTTTTTCCACTGGATTCAGGCAACTGGGCAGATCCCTTCCTATGTGGAAGCACATCCCAGAGGTGCCAGGCCCATAACAGCACAGACCATGAGTTCTATTCTGCTGTGGCCATTCTACCTCCTGGGAAAGCATCAGCTGTGACTGGGCAGAAAAGAAGTGACAGATTGACTTTACACTTGAAAACTCTAAAATTCATGTGACCACTCATACATTCCAACTTTTCATTCGTTGTCATTAACAGAATTAAGTCCATTATTCACCTGTTAACTCTGCTAGGCATAAAAACATGTTTTTATCTATACAATTACCATACATGCCAGGCAATCCATCTCTTAAAAGAGTCTTAGGATGCTGAAAAGTCCTGCTCAAATCACAATATTCCTCAAATTTAAACCATATTTGACTCTCAGATCATTTTAACTGCTACAAGGAAGCTGGTATCCAGTGACCCACGATATAACCAACATTGCATTTATGAGCAGGAGAGAAGCTGGTAGAACCAGAATTTAGGATTTATCATAGCAGGAGTGGGGAGATTGTCCACTTAGCAATAAATACACACGGGTTTTGGTTTTCTACTTGTAGCAGCATTTTACAAAGTTATTTAGAAACATCCAAGGAAACTTCAAAGAGAAGTTTCAAAGCACAGAAAAAAAATTCTGATTTGTAGCAAGTCTAAAATGCAGCACTGGATCCAAGATTATTCCTGATCATGGAAAATCACTGATCAGTTCCTGACAGAGAAAGTAATCACAAATGATAGGTTCACCCAGCAGCATTAATGAGTGTTAGGGTTGTATCAGGAATGAATCTCACTTAGCTATGGAAAAATATGAAACATCTCAAAAATAAGAATAAATTACAAGTATGGTCCCTTTTTGGAATTTATTGCAGCATTTCTCAGACTGGTGAATAGCTCAACAACAAACCTACCTCAGGCAGTATTACCAAGCTACAGCAACTATGAAGGATACAGACAAGCCTATGGAAAGTGTAATTCCTGGGGGCTCTTGCAAAGTTTCTGGAGTGTTTTCATATACTTCTCTGCAGTTTTGGAAAGCATGGAGAATCTAATTATATGGGATAGAGGTAAATAAATAGTAAAACTGAGAAGGGCAGAAAGAGAAAATCTTGTATTTGGAGTGCACTTTGGGTTTTTTTTCAATGCAGAATTTGCTTGCAAAAATGCTGTATGGATTTATGAAATAAGTTTAGATCTCAAGCTGACTGTCAGAGATGACTACCATGGCTATCAATTACTTTTACAGTGATGCAATTGCAAGTGCTAATACTACATAGCATTAATAGCCTGATCAGTTACAATGCCATAAGCATTTTATAGCATTATAAATTTTGATATTAATACAGCCAAGCATCAATAGTAGTCATTCAAAATTTCCTGTTACATGTTTAACTTCAGAATTGATGTGGATGTGAATGTGGATCTCCACACAGAATAATCTTCACATTACCATTTTTAATACTGTCAGAGTCAAATAAGCTCTTAAATGGCAACACTTCAGGTGGAATCTGTCTTCATTACATTAAGATGCTTTATGCTGAAAATGGTACCTAGGTATAAATGTGAGGGTTTTTTTTTTTTCATTAAGGCAAATGGTATTGATCCATAAATCACAACCAAACACAAAGACTTGAAGAATACAAGAAAACTATCATCATTTTTCTGTTTAAGGGCAAGAAATATTGAAGAAAAAGGGATAGAAATGTACATGGCATATTTACATTAATGTAGTAAAATTAGAGTTTAATTGGCCTTGCTGAAGAATCCTTCAGCAAGCCTTTTAAGGCTACCTCTGGTCTTGAATTCATGGACTCAGCAGGTAGAACAAGTTGGGTTCACATTTCTTGTGGAATCTATCCCTGCTATTGCTGTTTCCTACCCAGAGACACCCCAACAGGCTTTGTCCAGTCTGAAGTCAGGATCAGACAAAGTAATTTTCTTTTTTTTCATTAGAAGTTAAACTTTTTAATGAAAAGAACATTTCCCCTGGACTGTTCCTGGCTTATTTGGTAAGCTGTGATGTTCCCCTGGCACAGGGCCTGTGCCACCACAGCACTGCCACTGCAGCTGACAGTATTCACCCTCCACATTCAACGAGCAAAACAACTGCAAAAAACCCAGCCAGCCTTCTGCTAAGTGACTCAAATGTTATTCTGAAGTTGTCACATCTACTATTTTGTTAGCCCAGCCAACACCTGGGCTGTCCTCAGCTCACCTTTGAGGGGAGGAATACCGGCCTCACCATGATGAAAGGACAGCAGTGTTCTCACAGTACAGCTGAAGTTCTGCCCTATGTGTAATTAAGGCCTCAGCCTAGTTGGAATAAATAGTGATTACTCCAGTGTCACTGTAGCTATAGTAAATTGGAGCTGCAAAGCCCAGTTGGGCACTTGGGTGTATTCCCAGGCAAAACGACGTGCTTTGAAATGACCTCTATGACTACTCAAGTGTTGCTTATTTTGTTCTGGTGGATTGGCTACTCACATCAAATTAGATTAGTAGCACATTATGGGTACAATGTGTCAGTTTACACTGGCCAAGAATTTGGCCCCATTTAATTTCTCTCTTTCACATATCCTCACTAAATGAAAAACATTCTTTTGAAAACAGCCTTCAAGTCTTATATGCTGTATTGTTTAAATCTGCTTCAGCAGAGATAGAATGGAAGAGAGTATAAATATTATTTCATTTTTACAAAGTAGGAATGAAGAATTTTAGCCGGGAGGAATTTAGGAAAATACAGCAGATAATTTCAGGTAGATTGGCAGGAATGCTTGAAGAGAACAGCCCAGCAGATGCAGGGATATACAGTATAAGGGGACAAGGTAGGCACCCTTGTGGGGGTAGTGGTGATCTACACGACCAAGATGAACATTTCAAACAGATCACCAATAGGGAAAGTGGTTTTATTACCATCTTCTCTAAAGTACTCTGTAAATTAATGCTATGGTGTACAAAATAAAGCCATTGCATGATACTTTTTTTTTAAAGCAAATAAAGGATTTGAAATTAAATTTAGGTAATAAATGGCCTGTTTTTACAGTCAAAATGCTGCAGAGAATTATGCTCTATATATTCATAGATGACCTGGGGAAGGAATGAAGTTTTCTAACAGTACAAAGAAATTAATTTTAGTAAAAATGAAAGGTCAGGCAACTTAGGTAATTGTGTTTAGTGTCTCTCTATAAAAATGGCAGAGGAAAATCAGTGTTGATATATACAAAACAATGCTTATAGGCAGAAACAACTATAAATTAATATATATAAAAAAAGGCATCTAAACTCTCTATTGCTACTCAAGGCACACTTGAAGTTCTAATAGATATTTCAATGACAATATTTGCTTAATGTTCAGTAGGAATAAAGAGTACATCCAAAGCTACATTTTTTGTTCCCCTGGAAGTGGATAGCTGTCAACACAAAAGACCCAGAGAGGATATCTGCCTACAGGAATATCAGCCCATCTCTGATAATATTTACCCAAATTAAAACTGGATCTGTGAATGTAAAAGCTCTGGGTAATTTGCACCTAGGGCTTCATTCCAGAGGACTGAGGAGCACAGGAAGGTGTGGATGGAAGGGACCCATCACTCAGAGATTGTAGCCAGGCAGGAGAAGGTGATTTGTCCAGAATAAACCACAGCCTCTCATCCCATATAGCCCAAGGCAGGGCACATGCAGTGTCTTTACAAGCTTATGACCTTACAGCAGAAATACAAGAATCTAAAAATTCTGTATGTGCTAAAGGAAAGTGTGACATTAAAAACATGACTGGCATTCCTTGGCCCTACAACAGTAGAGAATTTCTTCAGGGGAAAACAAGCAGATTATCCAGTTAAGAGCTCCCCAGCTACATAAAAAGGCAGACTTCTTTCTTTCCTACATATTCCAAATGCAATGACTACAATTTGACACTTTCTGGGAACAAAGTCTAGTGACCATTTTAATCCTAAGCAAAGCAGGGTACATGAATTAATCACTTATTAGTTTCTTAATATCTCTAGGCATGTTAGTGCATCTCTTCAGTATCTCTTTCTAGCCATGCTAAGTCTCCAAGCTGAACCCTTCAAGCACGGATTTAATTGATGTCAATATAAATTCAGTATCCTGAAAAAATCAACAAATGACAAGTAGGAGTCTTAGCAGCCCCCTCTTGAGGATATCAGCAAATTGAACACTGACACAGAAAGGTCAGAAGTTTTACTTTTTAATTCATTACTTCCCTACTTCTACCAGTTAATACAGGCTCCTTCATACTCCACCTTCTCTGGAAATCTTGCAATACTTCCCTTTTGGCTAGAGCTTAGAAATATTTTTCTGTTTTCAAACCTGTGTTTACTTCTGGCATATCTGAATACATATGATGTTGTACCACTAATATCCTACTAATTAAATTCATTAAATCTTATCTCATCATCATCAAGCACAGATTTGATCAAGATCAATGCCACTCTCGGGATATTTTACATTTAAAATGCACTCCAACTCCCTTTAAAATAAAAAAGAAATGCAATGGCTGCAAATCTTAGAGACTCCAGATGTCTTCCAGAAACCAAGTACAGCTCAGTACGCTTCATTATGGTGACACGAGTTGGCTCTGGTACTTTCATCAACCTTGACAGCCACTTGTGCAAACCCTTGTGCCCAGAGTCTCCAGAACCCCATTTCCAACCAGTTCCATCAAGGATTCTAACCAGAGAAATCTGTATAAAGTGGCATGTTTTTGGTCTGTGGAACATATAGATTAATCTGCCTTATGATTCAGATTTTTGCCTAATCATGTTTAAGAGCATTAAATTTTAATTACTTGCAAATTAGATGAGTGTTCAGAGAAGCAAAATCTCTACTGAGAAGACAGAGCAGTTTCCAATCTGCTCCTCCCATTTCTGTCCATGTTGCTAGCTTTAACAACATTCCATACACCTCTCTGTGACCTTATCTGCACACTGACAGATCTACACACTGACAGCAGAGCCAGAGCCTTTCTTTGGCTGGGGTGAATACAAGGTGGCATAGAGCTACTGCATGCCTAAATCAAGACTTTCTTTTGACATGTCTGGAAGCTAATACTTTTATTTACACCTACTAGGCCCATAATCAATGAGTAAACATAGATTAATACAAAACTATCTCACAGAGTTTGGCTATGCAGAAAGCTCAGCTATATATTTCCAGTTCAAGGAGTTTTTACAGCTCATGCAGATGCATCTAGGCTGGTTATAAATGTGCTTAGCAAGGACTGCTGCAGATGTATAGCTACAAAAGCTCTGAGAAGACTTGCTGCCTGATTATTTGTGTAGGCTTCTGCTTCTGTGACACAGACCACTGGAGCTACTCTTTTTGGTGTGTGAGGTCCTTATTTGAGAGCCTGTTGATGTAGTTCAGGGATTTCTGTGTGCACATGCTCAGTGTGATACCTGCTGAAACCCAATGATAATCTGATCATAGAAGCACAGAGTGGTGGGGGTTGAAAGGACCTCTAAAGATCACCTAGTACAACCTCCCTGCAGAGCAGGGTCACCTCGGGGAGATCACACAGAACAAGTCCAGGCAACTTCTGAAAATCTCCCAAGATGGAGATTGCACCACTGCTTGGGGCAGCCTGTTCCAAATAGAAGGAAAAAAGTAAAATAGAAGGGGAGAAGAGCCTCCCTTGACCTACTGGTGATTCTTTTCTTTATGCACCCCAGCATCCCAGTGGCCTTCTTGGGCTCATGGTTAACTTGTTATCAAGCAGGACTCTTGCTTTCTAGCAGGCCAACCCCTAACCTATACTGGTGCATGGCTTTGTTCCTCCCCAGAGAACTTAAGCAGAGTATCTATCTATGAACTTTGCTAGAAGTAAATCTGGTATCATAGATTGAGACAACTGGAAAAAAACCTTGGAGGTACAAGACCTCCAAGGTCTCAGGAAAAAAATAACTTGTTATTTTCTTGAGGTAATCCATGGTCTAGGATTAGACGCAAGAGCTGCATGAAATCCAGTCAAGGAGGACTGGGATACGACAGAAGCTGGGCAGCTTTGGCTGAAGTGTAACAATTATATTAAGGGCACTTACGGCCATGATTTTTCTACTTTCTCACTTCGTATCCCTGCAGGAACAATTGGAGACCTCAGTAACACAACAGCATCAAGGCACGATGCTGCAGTCTTGGTGTGCTCCCTTCTGAAGCTCAGAGCCATTTCATCCTGCTAAGAGTAGAACTGGCCTGGTACAGCACACTGCTCACTGCTGCCTACAGGGTGCACACCTCAGCCAGCCTTGCCTCTCCACTGCCTTCTGTGTGATCACAGCTCAGCTCCTCAGTGCACCAACATGATGATCCAAACTCAACAGAAAACAAGGCAAAAACTTGTCATAGAAATGAAATTACAGACATATTAGAAAATTATCCTTCAATATAAGACATAGAGCCGAAGATTTCTTCTCAGCCCACTAACATTCTTCATTGCTTTAATATATAGGCTCTGCCAATGCATCATCTTTTGAAAATAAATATTACTCAGATTTTGCAGCATTCAAAGCATAATTATAGCAGGTATGTTAGGTAATTAATGTCACTTTCACTGTTAAGGTTAAATCAGCCTAGTTAGAAAGCTAATGTATTTCACCTTGAAGATTATGATTCACTTCCAACATTATCCTCAAATTAGAAGTTCATATACATTAGCATCAGCAAGCTCTTTCTCCTTGTAGTTCACATTGTCCTAAAGTGTTCCCTTGGGTCTTTTTGCTTAGGAAACCATTGACATTATTCTTTCTTTTATTTCTCAATAAACCAGCATGGCTGGAAACAGGTTAAAAGAATAAAGAAATCATGATGAAAGCAGGCAGTTGAAGATTTCAGGATTACAGTAACAAAGACCCAAGAAGAAAATATCAAGTTGGTACTGTCAACATGGAGTGCTGGAATAAACTGTTATGAACATTTTATGTCTGCATTCAAGTACAGGCAGCTATTTATAACAGGTGTTTGTTTGCCATGAACAACAGAAAATCCCATTTGTAAAATCTACACTGTACATTACTGGAAAGTTTGAGCCCATGATTAGTTAGGGTGCACATATGGGCACTCAGAAAGAGAAAAAAAAATGTTAAAAAGACCTGTTAGGAGTGCCTCCAGAAAGGCCATACACACTGGGTGCCTGGCTCCATCTAAATATCTAAAAGCTGAAAAATGTTTAAAATCAGATTTCCTGCACTGGACTAACTGGTGGTTGGCAGGATCCAGCAGCTGCCACTGGTACAGTACTTATGTCCCAGAGACAGAGTCAGCTCAGCAGGTTTCTGTCACAACTTCTAGCAAGGGGGCTTGTTACTGAAGAGTATCTCATTTCCAGTGTTTACAGTGATAGAATTCCTGTTTGCATTTCAGCTCATCAATGAAACTAAATCTTATTTATATGATTTAATAATTAGATGCATTTAATTATTAATGTAAATATAATACCAGGAAAATCTAAATAATTAATGATATACTTATAAATAATTTCTGTTAGCGAAATAGATTGAGAAAATGATTTGTTCTTAACATTAGACTTATAAATATTTAAAAACAAGTCCCAACAACATAGTTTACAGACACTAAGAACCCTAATGTTCCTGAGCCATTTCTGAGCCATTTACACAGTATATAATACAGCTATTAAATCTGAAGATAAAAACAACTAATGATTTGCCTGGCCATAAGCTTTGATTTACAGCCAGGAAGTTGGAAATAATTTTAAATATGACTTTCCCCATTGCTGAGTGTTTTATAAATAAGACGTAATTGATTTCTAAAAAAAATTTTACTTGAATCTGAGTATTTGAACACAGATGTGAAACACAGGCAATGCTCAAAGTCATAGCAACTGACTTTGAGGTTGTGTTTGGTATGACACAACTGAACCTGGAGCTGGATCTTTATGTTAGCTATGCTATGATGAATGTAATGTAAATTGGGGGGAAACATGACTTTCTGGTATATTATGATCCCCAACCACCTGGGGTAAATGTCACCAGCATAAATTATTACAGCCTTGGAACTGCTCTGATGCACTCTCACTTGTGACAGCCAGTTCTGACAGCCACCATCATTCATAGCCACTGATACATCTGAGTTGCTGACTTGATACTGACTAAAATGGACGAATACATTGGAACACGTTGGAGTAAAGAGCACAAATGGCTGTTGGAGTCCCTCGGATCTGGATGCACCAACGTGAAGTAGCTGTTCTGCAGAAGACCAGGGGTCTTCTTTCTACATCTTTAGGGTTTCATAACCCAGATACATTCTTTTAGAGAAAAAATTAATTTTACCTGAGAAAAGAAATCCTTTCAAGAGATTTTTCCAACTGCCTATATATTGTAACTCCTAAATTTGAGAGGTTACTTGAAAACACTACAGGAAACTAATATTTTCTACTCAATTCTGTACTCTTGGAATGATTTTTATGTGATGCAGTTAAAAATCTATAAAATTCTATTGGTTTAATCTCTTTAATTTCTACAGGTCACTATAATAATAGATTCAATTGGTTTAAAATCATCAGGTGGCAGATAAAAAATATCACACTGACGACTTAGAATTATTGATGATCCTGAAGAACATGATCACCATGTTGGTCTAATCAGTCAACTAAACAATTAGAAGAACATTTTAACTCCAGTGCCCGGGTTCTATTGACATAGGTGTCCCATGGGAGGAGTCACACCGGGGGTGTATTTGTATCTTGCTGCTATCCTCCCATCCTCTGCAGGGGAGATTCAGCCACTGATCCCTGGATTAACTCTGTGCTAGGCAGTGAGAGACAGCCCATAGTCAAGTATTAGATGGAACAGCACAGGTTTACTTCTTAGTAGAAAACCTAAGAAATCTGGGCATAATAACAAGTTACGCTCTTGCAATCATATTCAAGTGCATTTAAACAAAAAATAGTCCCCTTAGGTTGTCAAGTTTATTCAAGTCCATCATTGTAGGGTTTCATGATTTTGTGGTGAGAATACATCAGGTGAGTATCTGTGGCAGAATTTCAATAGCTGGATTTATGTATTGTAGCCAGATGCCTTACAAGATGAAATAATGCCATTGTTTCTTCAAGTGGCAGCACAGAACATACCACCTGAAACAGTTGTGACTTAGCTGCTCTCTAAAAAAAAAAAAAATAAAAAAAAAAAAAAGAAGAGAAAAAGAAGTATTTCCTATTTGACTCTTTGGGCCTCTCTTAACAGTCACAGGGGACAGATGAGGACTAAGACATTTATTATAAAGAGAGAGGTTGATTATATTTGAAGTTTTTAAATGCATCTGATTTATCCAGTCAGTATTTTGGCACACTATTATATCCATGCTCAGTATTTTGGCACACTATTTACTCAATACACTATCATAGTCTACAACCATTAGGCAAATGCTTGTTGAAGAACATTTTTTTTTCTTTACAAAATGTAGTAGCTCTTACAAAGCTCTGAGAGACATTTAAATATTTTTTTTTTTCTCCCCTTCCTTTAATTATTTTTTCACTCCTTGGTCAGTGACCTGGGACAAATGTGAACTTCACAGTGAGGGTGCCAGAGCCTGGAACAGAGAGGTTGTGGAGTCTCCTGCTCTGAAGACTTTCCAGCCCCACCTGGATCTGTTCCTGTGTGCCCTGCCCTGGGTGCTCCTGCTCTGGCAGGGGGGTTGGACTCAATGATTTCCAGAGGTCCCTGCCAACCTCTGCCACTCTGTGATTCTATGATTCACCCAAGCCAATATAATCTATTGTGTTAAGCTAAGTACTATGAACAAGAGATGTTGTGAAAGACTAACAGCATATAAGAAAACAAACATACAACAAAACCAACAGCAACTTTGATCAACAGTCCACTTTTCCTTGCTCTTATAATGTACATTCGCCTATTCCAGAGCACACATAGAAAAATCTTCATTACTTTCTCACTGAATTCTCCTTTCTTAACCATGTTCAGTTCTACTTTGCTATTGAGCAGTAGACTATTCAGAAATATGCCTTAGAACCTGGTATCCTTTCCTCAGATGAGAGAAATGGTTTCTGTGTGTTCAGAAGCTCTCTACCAACTAGGCCTTTTCTTCACACAGGTGCACTGATGTGCTCAAAGCACTTGATTTTGTTTCTGTTTTCTTTCCCTTTCTTCTCCTTATCTGTGCCATCAACTCTAGGACTCCATCATCCCCAGACCTTCCTCCTACCCTCTACTCCCGTTCCTCCTTAATTCAACAACTCTGTCAAAGACATGAGGGGAACAGTCAAGAGCTTCCCAACAGGGCAGAGAGGAGGCGAGAGCTGCAGCTGCTGCTTTTCAGCGTTACCTGGAATGGAAAGTCCTGGGTTTGGATTTTGTGGGTTGACAGGAGGCAAAAATCCCAGGCTATGTACCTCTTTCTCAGGGGTGTCAGTACCCTGGGAGCAGGCTGTTCTGAGATACACCAGGCTATTCCCAATCTGATGTGAGATCCTATTTCAGAGCTGAAAACTCTATGTAACCTGACATGTAAGTTTAAATCAATAGATTTGCTTCAAACAAGGTGCTGTATTTGCTTTTAGGATTGTGAAGGGGTTTTTTTTGAGTCAGAGGAAAAGCTTTGAGCTAAGCCAAAGAGAAATGGTATTATATCTCAGTATGAGTGTTAAACAGGGTGTTGTTCTAATAGCAACATATGGATATAACTACTAACGTTCTTCTGGATAAATAAAATAGCCGAGAAATGTCAAAACCTTCTTAGGAATGCTCTTTGTGACTTTAATATAATAAATGTATCTGGCCATGTATCATTTTATTAGTGTATAAAATACTCCAACTAAGCCCAAAACAGGAATATGAACTCCTGAATCCTGGAAGTCTCTGTCTATTTTTCAAATTCCTAGTGTTTTCTTATTGAAATGTGGGACACAATTTACAACTCAGAATTGACCTACAACTGAGAATTGACCTTTTCCAATTGATCCCCAATCCAGCTTCACTGCCTATGGTCTAGGAATTTCACTGACAATTTTTTATTCCCTACATATTAACATCTTCATGATATAATTACATTCTGTGAGTTTCTGAAATCCTTGAAAGCTGTAGGATTACATTTTGAGCCACACAGAATAAACAGTTACTCTGTATTAATTTTACCAACTGCTGATCAGCTCTGATTACTGTATTTTAAGAGTCCCAAACACAGTTCAGAAGCATTATGTTGAAAAAGGCAATATCTTCTACTGATGAAATGATTTAAAAGTAAAAAGCTTTGAAGTCAAGAGATGGTTAATAAAAATGTTCCATTCTGTGTGGTGCTTCTTTTACATAAGTATTTAGGAAAGTATTTTAGAAAGTCTTCTAATTGCTGTAAAAACAGCAGAACTATTTCATCAGCATTGAGCCAAACAGCATGACCAGTATGATTCTTTTTACTCAGCTTATCTCGATTAGCAGTCATTTCAATACTTGAGGGATTTCCCTCCCTTCTCCTCCCCCAGCCCTTCCCTGGCTAAGGTTGTTATTTTTCTATGCATAGCTTGGCATTTGAGATAAAATGGTCAGGATAACACAAAAAGGTGATGGTCTCTACGTCTTGCTCCTGTGGTGTGCTTGACCAGTCCTTAGAGTTCAATACTGCTTTTGATCCACAATTACAGCTCTAAATGATAACGATCAAGATAATTTTCCCATTAACACAAAATGCAAAAGGAATATATTTATTCAGCCTTTCAGATGCAACTGGTGCCATTGTGATGTTTGAAATGAAGCTCTGCAAAGCTGTGCAGGCAGGTTAAGGCTTTGTGAAGCCTGCAGTTAGTTAGACATGAGGGGCTAACCAGTCACTGGTGATCAAAATGTGCAATGCAAAGGCCATTTGGGAAGTAAGAGTTGTAAACCTTGACTTCCACTTAATTAAATATGAGGATTAAGGAATTAGAACTATTATTTATTAGCATGTAGCAATGACAAAAATCAAGTGCAAGAAGGAACCTTCTCCTATAAAATAGCTAGCAAGGCAGAGGTGGAAGAGCACATGAGCATACATTAAAGCACAGGACAAAATGCCTTGTGAAAGTCTCAGTTAATAAGGTACCCTGTGTTTACCAAGTGATCTATTTTCACCACTGCAAACCATTCCATGAGTTGGAATTCTCTGCATCTCAGCTTTCTTTCCTCTCCTCAGTTTCTAGTTGCATAATGATGGAAAAGACCAAAAAAAAAACCCAAACAACATAACACTACAGACAAGTGCCATTGCTAAAACTGAATGTGTTCTTATTCTGATGATGTAGGAATACAACTAGTTTGAAGATCCCAGGACAAGATCCCCAACTATGAAAAATCAGATAACTACTGAAAACGATAATGCAGCATTTTCTTATGGTATATTTATGAATTTAGAATCTAGATGTGCCTGTAGCACATTCATTTCAAAAGAGCTATACTTGTAAAGAATATGGTTAAAGCTTCCCCATATTTGCTTTTAATTGTGGTCAAACTGCAGTTTAGTTGAAGTTATTTACCTCAAAAAGGTATGAATTTAGATTATAGATAATGTATTTCCTTAGCAGTTTCTTCTGCACTAAATGCTGAACACAACTACTTTTTAATTCAACATAACACTTAAAATTGTTTAATGCTCAGTGTATAAAGGGAATAAAAAATAGCACACATCAATTTTAGAATGACATAAATATCATTATGACCTTCATGGATTTTCATATAGCCTAAGTAATCCCTGTAAACCAAACTGATTCAAATGCACATCTTCAATCATCTCGCTGCTGTTTTGCCCTCTGCTGCAGTTTTAGAAATCTCTTTATAATATATCTGTGAAGAAAAAAACCACAACAAGCTACTCCAAAAAAACCCAGTTGATGCTGTTAAAGCTGGAAAGCTGAAATTCAGAGAACCTCCTTAGACAGTGACATTCTGGATTTCTGTTGTTTTAATTATATCGTATCCTTGCCTTTTGTACCACTCCAGCTACTGTTGTGTCAGCATTTCCATGGTAAAACCTTGTTCCTTGGGGTTTTATAAGTCATGGTTAAAAATGCCCTATGGGCTTCCTCTTGGCACACAAGATTTCGTTCTAGAAGTGGAAACCTCTATACAACTATAGAAACATAAATGGCTTTGGACATATACAGACTTTCTACATGCAGGTTAAATCCCCCCATTTCAATAGCCAAAGGACGACAAAAGAAGCTTCTTAGCTCTATATATTTTTCTCTTTTATGGACTCAAAGCCAAAATAACTTCCTTTTAATTAAAATTTTGAATTTGCCAACTGCTTTTGTTTGTCCATGGGGGAAAAAAAAATAGGAGTAAGCAGATAAGGTGACTTACAATGCACCTTTCTACAGTATGGTCTGTGCTTTGCTATGAAAATGTTGAATACATCCTCTATACATTTATGCACCATGCTAATAAAAATAAGTTTTGGTTACATTTATAGAGGTAAATTTTGGAGCCAGGAGAAGATACATGTCAGAGGAAAATCAGGATTTTCAAGAACCTAAGAAATTTGTTGCGTACAATACTAGGTCTAAGCAGGAAAACAAGGAGCAGCAGAGATTTCTAGGACATTGGGAAGTAAAACTGATGATTTAAAAAAAGGATGAAAAGCCCACATCTCCTACTTTTAGTCTGTGTAACGACACGGCAGAGAGTGCAGTGGAACTAGATTCTGCCAGTGGTGTCAGTCACAATCTATATGGAAAGTGCTTTGTGAGTTTACTGTGCACTGCAGACCCTTCCCCCATTTTCAGCCACAGCTACTCCCACTGTCTACTTTAAAAATCAGGTCAGAAAAGTGATTTAAAAACTAACCCAGCATTCCCTCAACTGAGTGCAGCAAGACTAGCCTTATGCTGTTGTTCAGCCCTACAAATGGTTACCAACTACGCTAGTAATATACGAGTATAGAGAAATAAAGTATTTAATCAATATTTACAGCCCAACTGAAATTTCAGAAAGGCAGCCAAAATAGGTGTTATTCCTTGCTCAACCTACAGCATGTTCTTAGCGAGCAGACAGACAGCCCCATGCTAACACGATTTGCAAGGAAAGGAAACTTTGGCTCCAGTCAAACTTCAGAGCCATCTTTACATCTCTCTTGTCTCTTGTATCATGCAGTCTAATTCGAGAATATTCACATTTTTCAAAGGCAAAGAACATTCCTTGGCAACAAAACCGAAGTGGTGGAAAAGAGAGACTGGCTTTCACTCGTCTGGGACTAAACGCTTACCCCGGAGAGAGCTTGGGAGGCTGTTCCTGAGCCACACTCTACACAACACCCTGTGCATGACATCTTTGCTCCTGGGCTTCATGTATTGCAAAAAGCTGATGTCAAAAAACTGATCTTAAAAAGCCTATCTGTTTGATTTGAGTAAGAGCTGGCAAGCTTGCTTTCTTGGTTCTTTTAAGTGATTCTGTTTGACCTAAATTAATTTTCAAGCTATACTTAGGCATAGCACTCAGGCTCTGTGCTCAGCACTCTATGTAGAGACTAAGGGAGGATTAAAATAAAAGCTCTGCTCCCCTATTCATAGCTCATGTTCTCCAGCTGTTACCTTACTCCATTTCACTGATCTTGTCACAAGTTTCCTGTTAACTTTGCAGAATCCACTTCTGTATTTAAGAACACAGCAGCAACAATATTAATATACTGATCTTGTGTATTCCTTTGTCTTTGTGTTCTGAGGTCAGACAAGAACTAGTACAAAATATTATTTTATCAGGGTAAAAAACTAATTAAAAGAAAAAGCTAATGATAAGAATTATAATTACTATTCACTACTGATGCAATTATAAGGAGATAACTTCCAATTACAGCAGCAGTGGTGGAGTAGAAGAACAACGACAATTAGTTCTTCTCTTTGCTGCCTGAAGACTGTTATTATTTAATATCCTGTGGGGCAAGACAGCATGGGGAGACATGAAAGCTGGAACAAGTATGAAAAAGGACAAATACACTAATTTTCTAGGAGTTTGATAGAAGTAATTTTTTTTCCTGATGTCAACCAGCCACCATCGCTCCAAGTAATATTTGAAACTTACTTCACATTACACCTTTCAAATTACTGTTCCAATTGCTAGCGACCTTCTCCAAGTCTTGATGTGTTAAGTACAAACTCTACACCACTTGTCTTGTTTACAGAGCTTTTAAAATACAAAAGCCAGCCTGAATCTATATCAAACCCATGAAAAAGGTATGTCACCTTCAGCAAAGAAATAAGGAGGTGCAGCTCTACTATTTTGCAGTAACTCTTGAGGGCCTTCTGTAGCTTCAGAAATAAAAAGGAAGATGAGCTTGCTATTGTTGGAGGCAACTAAGGGTATTTCAGCAATACGTAAAAATTTTGGAAGAGTAATATATTCCTGGGAAAGATAACACATATAGAGTGCAACTTTTTGACAAATGCTAAATTTACACTTTAAATGTCAACTTTTGAGTGGCACATTCTGACAACATCCAGCCTTTGGGGATCAATGAAATGGCCAAGCAATAGACAGATCTCTTTCCTTAGCTACAGGACGTATAACAGAGATGCTGTTTGGAGGTGGTGAACACTGAATTTTTAGCACATTTCCATATCCCCAGTTGCGGTGAATAGCAGCCCTGTTCTGGAAATGGATGCCACCATCTTTCCCTAAAGGATGAACATGCCTACCTCATAGTGCATATGTTAGTGAAGGTAACAGATGGTAGGCTCTGGAGGATTACAGCTCTCTTAGAACAAACCCGTATTGATGCGTGGACATAGCTGACTGAAATGTTTTGAATGCCATCTGCCAGTGCAGAGGAGAAGCTGACTGCTCTACCTCCACTGACCTTTTCTGGTTCCTTTTGCTGTCCCTTCTGCAGAGACAGAGATCCTGCTCCCTCTTTTCATTGAATTTTTCATATATTACTACTCTGTGAATGCAGCTCTGAAGCCATTGCAGTGCTGTACATGATCCTAATCCTGCTTCTGGAAGGTTCTGTTCAAAACTATGTTTGGAAAACACACTCTTCAACTTTTCCAGAGCCATACATGTGTGCACGTGTGAGATACAAACAGCCTGGTCAGGTGTCCACAGTTCATGCCTGGGGTCAGCAGGAGGCTCAGGCTACCCTGACTGTGACAGATGCCACACAAACTAATACTACACTGTACTGCTCAGCACTGCTACACGCTCACGGAACACAAAGGGACAGCTATACATTGAGCAGCAAGGCAGCCTGGCAATGTACTTCTCTGGGTTAATTTGCTTACTGAATGTGTGTTCCAAGAACAGGGAATGGACAATACTTAGAGAATAGTTCCACTTTTATGTAGAGGAAACCCAGGATAGTATGTGGATATTTCTAACCAGAAAAGAGACCCATGCAAATGTGTCCAGGAGATGTGGCAACTTTGCAGACAATGTATTTTCAGTAGGGTTGTCTCCATTAACCTAAGTATTCATGTAAGTAGGAGGAACTGCACCAGTGAAGTAGGCCTCAGAATATAGAATGTACTGAGATTTCTTTACTGCACTCTACCACTTTCTCCTTTTTTAAGCTTTTTATATTAATTCCTCTAACCTGTTCAGGACCATATATGCTAAGGTTAGAAAAGGAAAAATGCATAACCCCTTGGCCCAAAGGTACAGTGCAGACAGAAGGAACATGAAACATCAACATCTGTCTGCAGTACAGCTGGAGTTTCACTAGAATTGCAAAGTTTAGTTTGTGGAGAGCCCCAAAGCTGTGACTACAGGTTTCTGCACACCCCACACAGTGGGTAGAGGATACACAGAATTACTGGTGATGGAGTGACTACATGAGTAGACAAGAGCTATGGATGTAGTCTACCTGAACTTCTGCAAGACCTCTGACTTGGTCCCCTACAACATCCAGCAGCAGGATAAGGGGTCATGGGTTTAAATTAAAAGAGGGTAGATTTAGATGACATGTAAGGAAGATTTTTACACTAAATGTGGTGAAACACTAGCCCAGGATGCCCAGAGGTAGATGTGTCATCCCTAGAACTTTTCCAGGACAGGTTGATGGGGATCTGAGTGACCCTCTCTCGTTGCATGTTCCTGCTCACTGCAGAGGGTTGGATGCAGATGATGTCTAAGGTCCCTTCCAACCCAAACCATTCTGGGATCCTGTATTTCATTCTCTTCCTTTGACTGTGACATAAATCAATGGGAACATACCCAACTGCTGAAGCTGCTGTATATGCTGCCATGCCCTGGGAACACTGGATGGATCACACTCCTCTGAACCTGAATGTCACCAATTCACCTAGCAGAGCACTGTGGTTTTGCACTAATCCCAGCACAGCATTATTCTAGGGCAATCAAGCCATAAATTAAGCGAACTACATTATGTACATACAACAGCTGTGCCTGTCTAGACATGACTTTACCTGATTGAAAGTGAGCTCTGGGATCAGATTCCACAAATGGCTGATTCTTTACATCTCACCATGTGTTAAGTGTGTCCAGATGGCAGGTGATACAGCAGTATTAACGATCTACTTCCCTTTCCCTGAAGTGTTTTTATAGCACGTTGCTGATGTTATTGTAAAGTTAGACGAGACTCAACATGCAAAATATTGTAAAGTAATCCTTGTGAGAACAACGATCTGGAGTGCATTCATGTGCTTTACACACACACACAGAGTGTAGTTTCTAATGCTGCCAAGATAGCCATTGTCTCTTTATGGAAAAAAAAATAAATTCATAGATAAACAGCTGTGCAATACTGATCTGATGGCTTTGTATTGGCACTTACATTTACAGCCATTCTTTTACCAGCCTGCAGAAACAGAAGCCAGTCTTTTGAGATAGGTTTTGAGAAGCTCTCCTCAGAAAAGTGATACACACTGGAAATAATTTGTCACAAAATTCATATTTTGTCATCCTTCAGCACAAGTATATGTTCACTGTGAAGACAAGTAAAAACTACTGCCCCTTCTGTATTTCCACTGGGGAGCTCAGGTAGCACACCTCAGTTGTTAGGGACCTTGTGATGGCTATGGAATCATCAGCCCAAATATATTTAGAACAAGTGTCTCTGTAACTGTGAGAGATTGAGAAAATCTGAAGAATTTGTTGGCCTTTAAACTCACACTTCTGCATGATGTGATGTAGTGGTCTAATGTTAACATGCTGGGCTGTAATTTCAAAGATTACAGGGTCAAGATCTCCTTGGGGTTCTTTTCTTACTCTATCTCTTTATCCACATGCATCTGCTCACTTCAGCTTTTAGGAAAAAAAGTGTATTTAGGAGGACAAGATAGCAGTTCTTTACAAGAGCCAATCTAGGTGCTGAGAGTTAGCACTACTAAAACAAACTACACAGTAAATCAGGAACTATTTGGCACATGAGTAGTTGGAGACTGCTTCCCTTTTTCTAACTTGTATATTTTTTTGTAAAATAGCCTCATAGAGTGAAAACTTCAAGTACAGTCTGTATGTCCTCAAGTAAATATTCAGGGGGTATAATATTTCCTTTTCTATTATTGTGCCAGTTTCTCCCAGAGATTCAAGCAACATAAAAAATTATACATAAAATGGCATCTACCAATCCTTTGTCCTCCAGGCATGACACCAAGGAGCAGAGATGACTGTGGAAGAATCACTGATTCCTGAGCTTCATAGTGTGCTCTCTTTGGGACAAGTGCCCCAGAGCCTGCGCACTGGTGGGCTCTGATCGGGGGAGAAGAGTCAAGAGACGAGGCAACCAATGGCATGAGGGATGACAATCCTCTAACAGCATTTGGTGGTGACACTGATAATGGGAATTACAGGGGTGACCTCGTTACACAGCCAGAGCAACAACGGTGGCTGTTGTCAGCCTGTTCCAGTGGCACACGGCACAGGCTGTAGTGGCACAGTCAGGCAGTCACCTGCCAACCCTCCAGAGCATGCATTGCTCTATTACTGATCCTTTCCTGCCTCTGACTCCACCATATGTGCTCTTACCGCTGGAGCAACCTCTTACACAATTACATTAAACATCTTTAATATAGTCAGGTTATTTTGTCTCTGCACTTTTCCCATTGTTGCTAATAAGAGGCCAGACACTTACCTCACCTGCTGTTCTTGCGGGTTCACCATTGCAGGCATCGCCTTTCCTCTCAGGAGAGCTCCCCGAGAGCACTGCCAGCTGGTTAGCACGCTTCTCGCCTCAGTGCCATCTAACAGGGAAGAGCACTGCAGCCTTAATCAATAGCTGTCATCAGGAAGCCTTTTGTAGAATTCTGTTTGGAAAAAGTGTGTGGAACTTAACCTCAGATCTCAAAAAGTAGGCACTGCTCTCAAGTTTTATTGATTGAAAAAATAAGATAAAGCCTCATGAAAATGCAGGTTGTGGGGCAAAGGAAGAGTTTTTTGTAAAAACCAGGTGCTTGACAGGTTGAATTTACTATTCTGAACTCAAGCAGTGACTGTTATATAAAATCACCAGTAAATGACACCAAACAAAAGGTGCTTCCCTCCACCTCAACTAGTAGTTGACACTGTGGGTCACCATCCATCCATCTATCCATTTTATTTGCTTAAGAGAAGCAATGAAACTCAGTGTGCTTCTGGTTTTTGATCTTTGGCCATGATTAATGAGAAGAAATGCTGAGGAATGTTATTTTGTTGAGGTGTGCTAATGAATATCTCTCAGGTATCTAAATATCACAGCCGTACACATGGTGAAATATTCCATTGAAATAACTCTACTGGGTTTATCATTCAGCACGTGGTGAATGCAGCTGGGATTCACTGAGGTGCACTGGGCTCTTTCCCATTAAAATCTTGAAACAAAGCTGTTTTCACCGGGCAGCTCCTAAGCAGAATTTGACTTTTATTGCAGGATGTCAGGATTTTGCAATGTAACAATTTTGGGATCAATATGAAAACATAGTATTTATGTGCACCTATGAACTGCCCAGGAACAACACATTTTACGGGTTAAGGACATAAGTATATGAACACACCAAGTGTGAGAATTTCTATGTAATAAACATAGCCAGTTCTGTAAAAAAATGCTGTGACTCCTGCCTCACACATATATTGTGGATATCCTGGTATTACATAATAATAACAATCATATAAAAAACCATTTTGTACTTTATATTACCAGTATCGTCCTTTTCTGACCTTCTCTGTACTGAAGAAACATTAACCCACTATTCTTCATGACATCTCTTTTAGTTTACTATTATTATGGCCATATTATTATTATCATCATCATAATGTTAAATCTCTACTAGGAAAATTCTATTCTATATTTTGTAGATAAGTTCTTGAAGAAGTGATTAAATCACATGGCTTGGCAAGCCAACAGCAGAGCTCAAACACCACCATTCCAACTCAACTGCCCAGGAACACACAAACGTCTTCTTTAGAAGTTAAAAAATAAATGAAGTAGATTCTTTGCCATCCCACTGCCATCACTCCCAGTCCAGACCCACACTGACACTCTCCAGGGCTGGATTATTAGTTATGGGCTGGTTTCAGGCCAGCAGCTATGTGAGCTAGAGCTGTCCTGCCTGTCTGAGGGAGGGCTGGAGCAAAGATCTGTGAAGCTGCCTACCACAGGGATGACAGGCTGGGAGGAACTACTCACTGGCTCACTTGGAACCAGCTCTAGGAGGTATCACATAAAAATAAAGCAAACAGCGTGTCCTTAATGCAGCACAGAGCTAAAACTAAGGAGTTTCTTGGACAAAGATGCTGTGAAATCTCCAAGTTTACAGTAATTCAGGGGAAGACTGCACTAATATATGGACTATATTAGCATCTCCACGGGGCTGCTTTTCCAGCATGCAAATTTTATCAGGTACTAGAGAAATGGAAGGTAACAAATATGATACTATTTTTAAAAGAGCTCTGGGAAGTTCCTGGTTAATTACAGACACTTAACTAAGTGAAGCACAGCTACAGACTGTTTCCAAAGGAAATGCTGATGCAGGAGGTGTAAATTGAACCAAGGGTGCTCCATGCCACGCTGCCTATCTGGCCTATGAGACTCAGTCACAGAGCCTGCAAATGCACTAGGCTCTAAAGCAGGGAAGGTAAATGAATAAGATAAGTCATACTGGTGGCAATACCAGTTTTTCTTAGTAAAGATGTGACTCACTTTGGAGAATAAATGACTTAGTCTTCTACTCTGGTCTCACTATCAAAACCCAAGGTAGGGAACAGGAAGACAGCATCCGCAGGGTTATACATTTACCTGTCATTTGTTTACTCAAAATAGTTGTAATGCAGCAATTACTCTGCTGAAGTGTAATTTTATTTCCTTTTTTCCATTCTTGCTCTGAAGAATTATCAAATGATCATTTAGCCTTCTTGAGTAGGAAGAAATATGAGGTTATTTTTTGCATCCGTACTACTCCTTGGCTTTCTAAGCTCTAACATCTTTGCCTTCAGGAGTCTAAAGAAAATGACCAGCTGCCAGAGGCTGGTGAAAATGAATACAAAAGTCTTCCATAACAGAAATGTTTTTCCTGTAAAAGAAAGTGCATATGCTGATTTTGTGTACCTGTTTACAATGGGAAACTTACAGAAATTGTGTATCATCCATGGAGAACTATGCAGAACCTAGGCTACTGTTTGATACATGACTGAAATAATTCCTATGCACTCAGCTCCTGAGTATTCTGCTCATTTGGCATGAAAAGAAAGCCTGAAATTTAACTCCAAGCTAGTGCCAACATGATAGGCAAGAAGACCTTAATTCCCACAGCTGAATGGCTCTTGTCAAGCCTTTCAGAGGCATCACAAACAACAGGGTTTCACTAAATCACTGTCTGGGCTGAGGCCACAAGAATTAGCAGCTCAATATGCCATTTTTTCTTTTGTTCTAGGTGATGCTACTGTGCAAAATGCTTCCTCTTAGGAGGAGTCAAGATGCACAGTAAAATAATTGATGAGTTTTCTTGAGAATAAAGGTGAAAAGTATCACACCAGTATGAACAATACCTTGAGCAAAGGAGAATGAATAGTAATGTCTAAGTCACATCCCAGTAGCACAAATCATCATTTCAATCATTATTTTAATTATTCTTCTAACAGCTCTGCAAAGGATCATTTTTAGTTAGTAACCCTTAAAGAGGAAAGAAAAGGGAGGAAAAATGAGGGTTTTCTCCTTTAAAAGAACACTTCACGTGTACGTATGAAGCAAGCAAAAGAATTCAAAAATACACGTTGTTTTTTTGTATATGGGATATAGAACTGTATCAGTTCCAAACCAAAATATGCATGAAAGACTGAAAGAAAGATGTGGAAACTAAAATATCAAAGCTAATTAAGAAAATTAACAATTTGGTATTTTACTAAAAATGCATTTAATTAGAATTACAACAGCATGAAATGTGCTTGGAGGAAAGAGAAATACGAAGCCAGTATGAGAGTTCTGCACAGAATGTGAAAATTGGCTGAGAGGAAAAGAGACCAAGTTTACTATGGAATCTTTCCTGGGAGGAGAGGGATGACAAGTGTGCCTCCTTGGCTTTGCTGCTTGTTTTCCTCTACTTGGTGGCACGCTGTCAAATCTGAAATGGCCTTAGAATTCACCCAGTTCCTCATCAGGGATGAGCAAATGAAATATGTGAAAGAGGATTAATGTGATTACAATCATCACCAGAAATGATTTTTTCACAAGAAATGATAGAAAAAGGTAATTCTTCTATACCATTAATCTCCTTTTGCAAGCAGAGACACTATCAAGTAGATACTCAGAGGTATGTATAAATGAGGTATGTAAATGTGTTTACTTTTTTTACCAAAGAAGTACATTTTCATCCATATTCTCTCCAATTTCTTCCCTTCAGTTGCAAAAGGAAGGTAATTCCTTTCATTAGCTTGAAGGACAAAGTGAAACTGGGCTGGAATGCACTAGTTTATCATTTCAGCCTCACACTTGACAAGGGTCTTCCTGTGCCTTGTGATGCTAAAGTGCTGCACTGGTGGCCACTGCAGAATATCCTTCCTCTCCAGCAGTGCTAATTTAACTCCTGAAAGATCTTGGGGGAGCACAAAGGAAACTGCACCAGCAGCTGAGACAAAGAGGCCTCCAGGTTCTGCAGGCTGACTTCCTAGAGTGTTCTGAAGGCCTTTTCAACTTGCATGATCTACAGATCTTTTTTTTGCTCTGTCAAGAAATAATAATTGTGGCCCTTGACAGGGAAAGAGGAATGGTGCATCACAATGATTATGGGCACCTTTTCCAGAAGGGTTTGTTTGTTTCTTTGCTTTCGTGCCTTGGTGTGGAGGGACATCATAACAAACATCACTCTTTGTTCCAAAAGTAAGATGGCTACCCTGTAGAAAAGTCAATGAAAAATAAGATTTTTTTTCACTGAACTGGAAAAGATAGGCTTGTCATTTTTCTTCATTTTTCGTTGAAAAAAAAAAAAAAAAGTATGTTAAAGATTTCAACAGTGATATTCTTAGACAACTTCAGCTTCACATGAAAGAATGTTTCTAGGATGTTTCTGCCTCCTTTGCCTCCCCTGTACTATATTGATAGGTCTTTGGTTGTGCCTACTATTGTGAGGAAAATCAGCTCTTCCTCATTTCCACTTCAAAATGCTGCCTGGCAGGACCATCCTAAATGCATTTAGCTTAGAAAGTGCCCCAGAAGAAGAGTCTGGTAACAGTGTGAAGACAGGCCATGGTTTCATAAAGGAGTAAAACTAACATTGCATCCCATAAACATGTTAATGCATATACATGGCTATTCTGTGTATTTGCACTGATATTTGTCAATGTATGTATGTGGGCTGTGTGTATATCCATTTCCACACACACACATATATTAAAATACCTAGCAAAACATTCAAATGTCAATACGTTGTAGAGATACCTTATCCAGCTTTTAATTAACTTGATGAGAAGCTTAAATACCATACACAAGTACACACACACACACACGCTTTTTCATGCACATGTCCTTTTCAGCCAAAACCAATCTGCTTTAACAAATTAAGTTCATAGAAAAGTCTGTGAGAGCTGGAAAATGAAAAATTAAACAATGAAGAGTGTCATCATCATCAGATTTAAGGATGGAAAGGCAAGTATGCTGCCTCTGCACTGAGAAGTTGCCTTCCTTTGCCACTAAGGACATCTCTACTCTTTACCCAAATGTCAATGATTTAAGCTGGCATAAAAAATTACACACAAGATACTTCTGTGTGTTGAAGTGAGTATTTCCTACGTGGCAAGTCCCAGTGACCAGAAAACAAAGTGATTCCAGGATTTATTATCATTCAAACAAACCCTGTACGGATTCTCACAGTCCTCATATTGTCCTTAATATTCTATACAGAATACTCCTGGTTTTCTGCCTGCATACAGATTGACTCCTGAGCAAATCCCATGAACAGCACAGGTTCTCAAAGTCTGTATCACGCCCAGCTCTTACATCTAGCAACTACAAATGAGCAGCCAAATAAAGAAAGAAGTATGAGACAAAAGCTCTGTGGAAATCTGTTTCTAGAAATCTACATGTCATTTGAGTATCTGTCTCTGAAAAGGAAAATTCTTTCACATGGAAAAGTAGAACATGGATTAATTTCATTACTAATATTTTATTTATAGCAGCAGTACTGGAAATCTTGAAGTGGGCTAGGGTGTCACATTCTATGAAAGCCTAAAACCAATAGATTTTTCCTGAACATGATTAACAATTAATCTGTCACGTTCCTGGGTCCACATGGAGAAATAGGTCCTGAATTTTAGTCAGAACTTCTCACTTGTTTTCCAGTGCCATGTGCTGGTTTTAAAGGTAATATGCATAATACTAAGAACCAAACCTTCTGTCTACATTTTCATCAAGCTCTCTCATCTCCAAATTAAATTAAATCCTCATCCACTCTAACACTGAATTTGCTTCTGAACATGGTCTTTCAAAAAAAGAAAACCACATAGTTCTTAGGGCTTTGTCTGCCATTCCTCAACATTTTCCACTCTTTTCCTGTTAATGTCTGCATGGAAAAGAATCCTAGTATGGAATGGACTTGTAAATAATCTCTGGGTTTCCAGTAATTAACTGGCTAATCACAGTTTGAATAATCCAAGTGGTTTACTTTGTGACTAATTTCTAGAGTGCAGTTGTGAAGAATGTGGATAAATAACTGGTAAATCAGGCTAGAGAAACACTTCTTGCTGTGTCTACCAGTCTGGTAACAGGATATGGCAATGGTGAAATGTCTGTGTGCTTTAGTGAGAATGACTTGGATAGCCTTATTGCAAAAACATTGGATTTGCAAGGGATGTGGGGGAAAGGTGGGTAAAATCACGTTTAGAAGGAGAAGAAGAATTATCTGTGGCAAGAAAATAGAATTGTGACAATGTCTCCCATCACTCCTACAGGAAACTGGTCACCAAGGACTTTCCAGACACCTAACTAGATGCCATTAGGATACCAGGACATGCTCTGAACCTGCTGCTGGTGGGTTGGCCATGAGTAAGTGAATGTGTTGCATGCACAGCTGTCTACCATGAATTACAACAGCTTGGTTCCATGAGTAGGAACAGCTGTATCTCCTCCCAGCTTGATCCTCTATTAAGGAATGATCATTTACAACATGCCTACTCCTGACCAATTCATGAACTGACTCAGAATTTTAGAATTCTCTTTCATGAATGAAGACAAACAATAATAACAATAAAAATAATGAAAGTAAAGAAGTACATGTCCTTTATTCACCTATGCCTTTGCATATGGACAGAGGAAAGGGAATTTGCTTTTACTTTCTCAGAGATACCTGGACATCTTAAACTTGAAACCAATTTGAAGTGAAAATTATTTAATTTAGAATTTGACAAAATGGAAGCTACCTATTTAAGACTTTCTGGGGCTAGTAATGGAAGTTTGTGTGCTGGAAACCTTCTCTGAAATAAACCTGAAACAAGTTAGCTGGCAGGTAGGTTTGTGCTGCAAGGGATTCTGACAGCCTGTCAAAGTTCCACTTTTCTCACATTCAATCAACCTCTCTCTTCTAAAGAAAGCAGAAAATATGTCAAAATGACAGCTGCCGAAGCCTAGCAGGAACAGCAGCCAGCTAGCTGCTAGGCCTATTACCTTAGGAAAGAAATCATGGAAAACTTGTGTAAATGGCACACACTGAATAGGGATATAATTTGCCTGGTCAGGTTGTGACTCTATTAAAGTCTTATTAACCCTTCAGCTACTGTTACTAAGGTGTCCACAATTATTTACTTTTTTTTAGGTTTTGGCTAGTAGAGCAGGAACAAACCGAATGAAATTTAAGTACCTTGATGCTTCTAATGACTTTTCAAAATTAATTTGCTATAAAATTGAGTAGAATTAATTTGAAAGCAAATCCATCAGAGACAATACCGTAATTATATGAGATTTTAAACTACTTAGTTGGGTCAATATAATCTTGATGATCTTAAAAACTGGAGGAAGATACCAAGTGTTCATTTGTCTGAGGTCTGAGTTACTGCTTCTGCTCTGCAGAATGTTGTACATGAGAAGGGCCTCGTGCTCTCACCTGCTTTGCTAAGGTGATGGTAGTCTGGGCTATGCCAGCAGCACAGTCCCTGGGCAGTGTCTGCACTCTTGGCTTAGGTGTTTTTTCTGCAAGCATTTCTCTGATAGTGCTGTCTTAGCTCAGGACAAAGGAAGGCAATGCTGACTCCATGGCTCAATTTCCTAAGTCTTCAGCAAACAGCTCCTAGTGCTTCTCACACAAAGGTCACAAAATCCACTCTCCATGAAAGTCTTGAGCAACATAAATTGAGTCCAACCATTAACACAGCACTGCCAGGCACCACTGACCCATGTCCCTCAGCACCACATCTGCACATCTTTTAAATCCCCCCTGGTATGGGGGACTCCACCACTGCCCTGGGCAGTGTTTCCCCTGGCTTGACAACCCTTTCTGTGAAGAAATTTTCCCTAATAATCAATATAAACCTCCACAGCACATCTGGGAGCTGTTTCCTCATGTCCTAAGTGGTATGTCCCAAATACCTGGAATGGTATTTGGCTTGTGTTATGGCCTCTGGAAGATAGTAGATATACTAGTAGATATACATCAAGTAGATATAGCAATTGTACCAGAAAAATGATAATGAGAATTCTTTTTTTTTAGAGCTGAAAACTATACATCCCATCATCCCACTGTGTGAAAATACGAAGCCTAAGAGGTGCTGCTATGCACAGGGAGGCCTACCTTAGCTGTTCTGGAAAAGCTCCCTAAAAACTGTCTCAGACCAGTATCATTTTCAACCCTCTCTTTACCAGCTTTTAGTGCTTCTAATTGCCTATCTTCCAATGCAGCAGAAAATGGGCTATGGAACCATGGAAATCAGTTCACACTAAATCCAACCACTTCGATTTGTATGGCTCCATCTTTACTCAGCAGATCTTGGTTTAGGCTTCCAAGTTTAAAACAAAGCAAATCTCCTTGTAAAGACTCATAGTCATTCACTTGCTCACTAGGGTCAGGAAACAGTAATAGCCTTTGGTGTGGGATGGGGAATCTCTCCTCAGTTGCTCTGAGCTTTTCAATAAGGCTCAGCAAAGCAAACTCCCTCCAAATAATTTCTTGAGGAGATGTTTCCAGCTGTGAGGCAAGTTTACTTGTGTTATAAGAGCACCCTGATTATTTCACAAAGAACATTATGTTCTCATACCCAATCTGAGAAAAATTCCAATACTGAAATGGTAAAGAGTGAGCACTGAAACCAAGACAATCAAGTACAGCAAGCTATTCCAGCTGCAGCTAGCTGTGCAGCCTTACCGTGCTGGTTTTCACATACCTCCTGGAGAAAGCAGAAAGCTGGTCTCTATATTGCTGCAAACAGTCCCTCTGCAGCCCTTAAACCCCTGCTTTCTTTACTTCTTCCACCTGCCTTCTCATTTGCCTTCTGAGTGACACACCCTTCACTGACTCATTTGCTTCACAGATTCCACCATCACAAGAACAGTTAGCAAAGAAAGGGCAAGTGAAAGCACAACTTTGGCCTTTGCTTTTAGGAAGCTTTCTTTTCAAATAACCTGAAGTTCTTTGGTGGCATTCAGAAAAAGAAACAAATGCAAACAAACCCCTAAACCAGAAAAAAAAACCTCCTACTTCAGACCTCTGCAGAGCAGTCAGAGCAGACCTGGAGGATTTCTCTGCAAGAGTGCAGCTCTGCTCATTAATTCCAATTCTCAGGCTATTACAGCTGAGCTCAGCACAGGATTACAAATTTAGGCAGGAAGAGAAAACCAAACCCCTGTTCTTCACAAGTACTCATATTTTTGTTTATTTTTAACACACTTCCCTGTATAGACAATAACTGTGAGAATTTCCATCTCTACGACTCAATCACTGTGCTAGTCACTAACCAAGCATTTCACACACACTCAACAGTAATTCCTGATGTGGTGACAACACACCAAGGGGATTTAGTAAATACCTATTTACTAGAGTCTGCAATTAACACATTTCTTATTAAAACATGATAACTCTGACTCTTTTCAAAAGTCATGTATGAGGTAAGTTTCACTGCCTGCCTGGACACTGAAGATGTCTACATAGAGAGAGGAGAGACAGCAGGGCAGAGCCCAAACAGTGGTACATCCTGAGTGATATACTTAATAACCTGCCCTACAGCCACACACCAGGGGACAGACCATTCTTTGATCATCAGAAAAAATAAAGATACAGAAAAGTATTTGTGTACTAGTGAGTGAATGCGCCAGAAACAGAATCTGAACTTGCATGTGCCCAGATCAGCCTCTAATTATGGTATAGGAAATGATTTCCTCATAGTCTGCAAAGCTGATGGAAATAATGCTTCTGTTGTAGGCTCTTGATGACAGTTGGTGCCCTCAGGTGAGAAAATCAAAACCAGAGATATGACTCTTTCATTCATCTTAAGAACATATCAATATCTAGTTCTCCAGCTCCTCAGAACACACCCGTGCCCTGTCACTCTCATTTTTTATTCCCAGGCTAAGCTGTGCAGCTCTAGCTGGGTGCACACAGCTCCATTCAAAGCAGCCTGTCTCACTGTTGGCACTGACATCCCTTCTGCCTGAGGGATCAGCCAAAAGGGAAAGGGGCTCTCCATAGCCTGGGCTGGCTCCCTGAGTCTCTCGCTGAGAACGGGAATTTTATCCAGCAGGAAAATGAGCTCAGGATCTCTCAAGGGGCTGTGGAAACTCCTGTCCCTCACTGGAGCAGACGTGCTGTGATAATCATTATATGCCCCTACAACTGCCTGTACTCTGATTGAAATTTAAATGAAGTAAAAAATATGTCATTATAGCTATAAAGATCTACAGCTTAAAATAGAGGGGCATTATTTAGATTCATATTTCCAATATTTTAAAATGAAATGTTCTGATCCTGAATGAATTTTAAAAATATGTATTTCTATTTTGGTCGCCAATCTTAAAAAAGTGGCTGAAATTTACATATTGGTGTATTTAGGACTTACCATCAAAAAAACTTAAGTAAAAACAAAAAGGGACCATTAAAAAAAAAATCAGAAAACTATTTTTTTCAAACCAACTTATTTAAATCAAAATAAGTGATGCAACATATAAAATTGAAGACATTATTTTTCTCCTCCTAAATATGATTCCAAGTAAACTATGCAAAATTTTAGCCCCATCGATTGTGACAGAGTTAAATATTCCTCCAAATATAGTAAAATATGTCAACACATATGACTTGAAATTCAATTTATTTTCTAAAAATGCCAATGTATTTTTCAGAAATGATGATGCAGAGGTCATGCATAGAATGGTTATTTTACCTGTTCCACTTCTTTCCTACAAAGGTCATATATACTTCTGTGCTTCCTGATGGAAACAGTCTTACATAAAATAAATATTGCTGATTTCTGTGATGTGTTTCCAACAGTGACTACCAGAGCACAATCATCTGTGTTCTATCCCATGCATAGTAACTACAGACCTGCTGTCAGTGTCCAACTTGGAAACCTCACACCAAGAAACTTCCCAAGTGTCCGTCCACCACAGAATCTAATTGACACCTCAAGTAAGAACCCCAAATATATTAACAGATTTGTTTCTGTCTATAAACCCACTATGTTCTCCAAGAAGAAGCAGATGTAAATGACCCTTATGATTTAAGGAAAAAATAAAGTCTCTTGTCTCTCTGATACACATCAGAGATGTGGTGAGATGGTACCAGGATTTCCATCTCTAAATGATTGCCTGTTCACTAGTGACTGCTTAAGATCATGTGTTTTGGTTCATAAAATCATTGGGTCTGAGCTTTAGTTTGAAAACCCCACATATATATGCTTCTATATTCCCTTCTGTGAATTAGTTCAGCTTTAATTTTATCAGCAGAACAGCTGGTGACCCATGAAGAAACTCCTCTTACACCAACAGAAAACCAATACCATTTGAGAAAGAAAAAAAAAAAATCAATCTATTAACAGACACCTAGTGCTTTCACAGGATTGATTATTTGATAGGAAGCTGGCACTTTTGGATGACCTGGCAGCAACAGAATCAAGGTGGTCTGTGGTGGCTGACAGTTAGACAATCAGTTATTCACACCAGCCTGGTAAGTGCTTCTGGAATTCTGCAGGAAGGGGAACTTCAATTAAGAGTGAAGTCCAGCTGTCCCTGAGGTGATTAAAGTCAGAGTAAAAGCAGCCTGCCCATTTCTCCTGTAATCTCATGTTTTAGGAGTGTGACTTGCAGCCCTCTCTCTACTGTTCAACCCGAGCCACCCAGCATGTGTCCCCCAAACTCTGTCACCTTTCTCCATGCTGAAGAGCTGGAGTCAGACCCTCTCAGCTGAGTGTTCAAGCCACGCCTGCAAGCTTGGGACACTGGAAGAAAAAAGGGGAAAACAAACTGCCTTTGTTTTTCACCTTGAAATGGACACCCAGTGAAGGGGAGAAAAGGCAGGGGCTGTAGAAGTCATATATTGACTTCCTTCCTTCCTTCCTTCCTTCCTTCCTTCCTTCCTTCCTTCCTTCCTTCCTTCCTTCCTTCCTTCCTTCCTTC
>JAOEGS010012519.1:0-28331 GCA_025447755.1 Corythornis vintsioides | reverse complement strand
AAAAAAGAAAAAAAAAAGAAAGAAACAAGAGATATCTTTATTACCTTACTAGAGAAAAAAAACAACAATCCAAACCAACCAACCACATTATTAGTGATAGTTCCCAGTTTTTAAAGGGGTTCATGATTTCCAGTTAGTTACTGGAATTCCTACTGACAACCAGAAAAGCCACAGAAAAGGAACTTCCAGCAGGATTCCTCAAAGAGAACACTGGAAGAGGACTGGGCTGTATTGGCAGGACAGCTTTTGCCTGGTTTATACAGTTTCTGTTTTAGGAAAGAGTAAGACTGGCTCAAGTCTTTCACAGCAGTTTGTGTTGGCCACCTCTTCCCTGAACACTGATAGGTGCCAGCCCTGCTTTGTGAGAGAGGATGAGCACTCAGTTTGGAGGGGCAATGCTTATTCCCAATACAGAAACATCCCACAGCGCAAGGTAAGAAACCAACCCTATGATATGAGCCACAATACAAACACAACTAAAAATGCCAGAATCTGCAGAAACACTCTCCTAAGTTAGAACTAAGAAAATTGCTGGAATACATTTATTTCAATGCAGACAAAAACCCCAACTTTATCATAGAGTAAAACTGCCTGCATCTTACATTTACAAAAGTACCATTTATGACATCATTTCAGCCACATATCCAGGATACCTCTGGCTTCTCCTTCAGCTCTGTTACTACTACATCCCAGAAATAATTTGACAAAAAAAAAAAAAAGGGCAGCTGTGGCTGAGAGGATTTTTTAATCCAAAAGGTTTTTGGTTTACCATTGCCTACAAATGCGTTTGCTGGAAACATCAGCTGCAGGTTGCCTCACTCTGGCAAAGCTGACATTAAGGAACACAAAGCTCTGGAGGAACTGCAGTGAAAGTTACAACCACCATCACTTTAGCACAGGTATGCTTGTGTTTCACCACCTACAAACTGCTCTTTCCAAATCTCTACTTTCAAAGCCATGTGCATTACTGATGAACAGCAAAGAATCTGTGTGTCATGCCATGGGGGTGACACATGGCATCAGTACATGGATCCTGCCCAGCCCATGCTGTTCAGCTTAAACAACATTGTCTTCACACAGGTTCTGAAACCCCTCTGCCTCAAAGCAGGACATAGAGAAATCAGGGAAGTTACTCCAAAAAATAAACACTAAAAAGGTGTTAGGTTTTCTTAAATCAAATTAATTTCAGAGTTCACTATCCATACAGATGGCAGATGGCACCCGAGTGCCATCAGATGGCTCTGCTTTCTTCAGGGAAACTCTGAGGAATGAATCCACCAAAAACAGTTTCCTGCCATTAAAACTATGTATATATACACACTCAAGACAGTTAAACAACTTCAAAATGGTATATAACAGGAAAAATGACACATGAATCTGATGTATCCCTGCCTTCATGGAACAAACTGTTTGCTTAGTCATCTGTGACTGGTGAACTGTGATGATTTCCATCTAAAACTCATTTAAAAGACATACAATCTGAAACTCAGGACACACCTGAAATAACTGTTTCATTCACGGTAAGAAGCTACAAAATCAGTCAAACAAATTGGTTTTTGATCTTTCTCCCCTCTAAATGTGTCTGGAAAAGACATAATTTAACTTTCCAGTATCTACATGGTTTTCCACCACGCTTACTTCTCTGCACAATTTGGGAAGTCAGTTGGTTCAAGTTAGGGATAAAAGGAAAGAATGCACAACAAAAAAAATCTCTCTCACTGGAAACACCCTGACATTTAACCCTCTCCACAGCACTCTGAGTGCTGGAGAATCACCAAAATGCATTTGTTCCCTCAGTTAGGAAGAAAAGCATTATTATTTTCCCATTACTTCAAATTGGAAGCTCTGCCCAACATCAAAACTGCCAGAGAAGTAAGTTGAAGTTTTAATTAAAACTCATCTAATTTGACACTAATATTTGACATCCACAATGGTCTGGTTGCAGGCCAGGACAAGAAGCTGAAATTACAACAGTGACTGAAGTGATGAGCCCTGGGGCTACTGGAGGGGTGGTAGATAACCACCTTCATTCTTGATCCCTCTGATAGGGATTACCAGTTCCTGAGAACAAAAATGAAGGTAGGACTGAAGTCCAGCACAGCAGGGGATGGTGGCAGTGTTAGGTATGTCCTCCTGCCTTTTCTATTTGATAGAAGATTTTTGTGTGAGCTTCCCCTTCTCATCTTCTGTTTTGTTCCTTCAGATTCACTTTACCTTTCTACTTCAAATGCTCTCTTTGTATTTAAAAGCTTCTTCCTTTGTTTGAAAGGTTACTGGGTTTGTTATTGCAGATTTCTTCTACTGGACAAGGCTCTCTCCTATCCAATCACTACCAGCTACCAATCTGAACTTCACAGCTAATGCAGAACATTCTCTAACAACATTCTCCAGTCCCCTGGACATAAAAATCTCCACTGAATCTATTGAATGCTCCTGTAAAAATGTGAAGTGTTTGGTCCTGATTTGAACAAGACTAAGTGAAACACAGGAGGCTCCATCTGAACAACAGGAAACACTTTTTTACTGTGAGGGCAACTGAGCCCTGGAGCAGGTCATCTAGAAGCACTGGGGAATCTCCAGACTTGGAAACATTCAAAAACTGCCTGGACATGCTCCTGGGCAACCAATCTAGGTAGGGACACTGGACCAGATGATTTCCAGAGGTTCTTTCCAACCTTGACCATTCTGTGATCATTCAGCTATCAAGTCACCTGACAGCAGACTCATGAGAAAAAAAACCTGCTCCTATCATTTCAACAGCTGCCTCTGCCTACATGCAGCTAACATCTGGTTCAGAGGAACAGCTCAATAGGAGGACAGAGCATTTGAGACTCATACCAGTCTGTTTTCTAGGATTAGTATATGAGTAAGTCCACATGAACACTTTTCTGCAAGACAAAGACAAGCAGAACCATTTAAAAACTATCATCAGAACAGAAATATCAGTAATCTAACTGGAGAAAGACCATCAAGTTAGTCCTGGTGTTAGTTTTATGTACACCTTTCTCCATCTCCCTAATTGTTCTATTTCTTCTTCATAAAGCAGGAAAGGGACTATCTTTCAATATCATTTTGTTGACTACCAAAATGGGATCCTGAGCCTAAACAGGACTCAAAATAGACACAAGAAAAGTCATACAGGTAGTAATCAGAAAATGTCCTGATTGTCACTCATTATTTTCACTGGCAGGTTGCCTCAGTGCTGCATGTGGAGGCAAAAAGCAAACCACAACCACCCATTCATATGCCACACAACTACTGGGGAGCTGAAACTATCAAAATAAACATGTGGTATGTTCCCTGCCCAAGATCTACTCTCCAAGGTCTAATTTAAAACTCTTTCCCCTCCTTTTAAGAAAATTTGAAGGGTTCCCCCCCCCCCCCCCCCCAGTGAATCATTCCCTCAAAGACTGTGGTATTTTCTTTGGCTACGACAGCAGTTACCTATAACACTCAGCAGCACATACAACTCAAACAGGGGAATGAAGCTTTTTACTCATCTTTTACTCAACTCATCTGGGTGAAGTAAAAAGTTGAAAACATAATTTTAAGTAAAGCTTTTCTCATTAAAACAAAAGGCCAGAAATAGAAAAGCTTAGCAGCCACTTCCTTCTAATTTGACCTTTCTTTGCTTTAATGACCTCTCCAATAAAAGGTAAAGAGAAAAATCACTACTTTTTCTATTCCCCATATTATGTGAGAGCCTTTATAGTATATAGTCCACCAAACTGTCTTTTAAAGACAAATAAAAATCTAAGGTACTTACGGGGTCCAAACCTTGGGGAAGGCAGCAATTTCTTCTGGAGTATATTCATCTAACCTCTTGGGGACTGCACGTGGTTGAGGAATTTCTTGTAGAAGATTCTTCTCTATATCTTCTGGAATAACCTGAGGCAGGTGAGAACAGACTTGTCTATTTGATTGTTTAAAAACCAACACCACTATCTCCCAAATACAGACTGAAATTTGTCAACACTACTGCATTCTTCATGCTGTTTGACTACAGAAGACAATCTCACATATCTTAGAGCTCATTATTTTGTGAAATTATAAAGAAAAAAGCACCAATATTTCAAGTACATTTAGAATCATAAATAAAAAGCAGTCTGATTTACCTTCTTATGACAAGAGTTTTGCTATTGCTAACACTCCACCTCAAATCACACAGGAATGAAAACTGTAACTGTGTGACTACTCACATCCTCTGGGAACAGGTGCAGCCTCTGCATCAGAGTTCTTCTCTGAAGGTTTTTTGGAAGCATCCTGTAAATAGTCAGTTTGACAATCTGAGGAAAGATAACATGGCAACAAATAATCAGGCTACAAATAACATGAAGAAAGTAAAATGTGTTTACCTCTACTCAGTCCACTAGTCACTGAACCTCTTTTCAGTCATCTTCTTCCATGCTGAAGAACTCTGGCACCACGTTCAGAAGGCACTCTAGACTTACTGTTTTGGAAGAAGAAATACTCCCACCACATAAACACTCTAACAGTTACATGGACAATTTCAGCTTGGAAAGTTAAAAGCCATATTCAACATTGTGGATGACTGCATAGAATCATTCAACTTCAACAAGAACTGAGAAGCTTGTGGTAAACTAACTCCATATCATAGTGCACATTTATATTCATGCTATTCAGGAAAAAAAAAAATCTCTAACAAATTTACCACATTTTCCCAGCAACTAGTTCAACACAGTAACATTCTGTGTTTGATATTTCTATATAATTAATGCAGAGTATCTTAAACAAAGCTGACATATCAATGCATTGCATTATGAACAAAATGATGCATATTTATAATTTATTCCATTGCTATTAGTTCCAGATGAACAATTTCACTTCTGAGCATCAGGAATGAATAGAATTTGTACATCTACAGAGATGACGTTTTACTCCTTTCATTTCTGACCTCCTTGAAAATATGGCTATGTTCTACCCATGTGGAAAACAAGAGAGAAGAAAAATAACCTTGAGTATAAGCACACATGACCCCAGTCCCAGCAACTCATCACAGGGACAAAGGGGGAAAAAAAAAACCCCTGGCTTCTGCAGCAGATCATAACTTCCCTGTTGGAAAAGGTCAAGGGCAGATTTATACCATCCACCCCTCAAGCTCATTCACCTCGGTCAACAAAGAAAAGCAAAAAAAACCACAAAAAACCCCAAACCCCAACCAAAACAACCATGAACTACTGTTAGTTAGTCCAGTGTAGAACAGAAGGCCATAGAGGGAGCTAGGAAAGAGAAGCACAGACATGCTCTTAATCACACAGCTTCACAACACTACTTTTTCAGTGTCCAAATTAAAGGGCTAACATAAAAGGAAAAGAATCTGAATGCAGCTCCAGGAAACCTCGTGTGCTTTCAGTCCTTTATTACCTGCTCTGACTTTTTATAAGTAGAAAATATGTTTATCTGCAACACTCTGTGAAGCTTGAACATTTCCATTTCTGTGATAGACTTTGGCTCATATGCAAGTTTCGGACTACACTTGATGGAGACCTAGTTGTAAGAAAGATTCTTTGCTAGATAAAATGTATTTTAAATATGGAAATCAACAGAGAATGCCACCTGTGTCCCCCAAAACACAACATCATTGGCTGAATTTCCAGAGGAAAGTCTACCCTAACAGCTGAATTCATTCCAATAGTCACCAGTAAGGAAATCTAGAACATGGGAATGCCCACAGTGCTCCAGGGAAAACGAAGGGATTCATTACAGGGTATACTGAAAAAACCCCCTGAAGTTTCAGGATACATTCTGCTGAGGTACAGCTCAACACTACACCTTCCTTCTGCTGATACTTGGCTGGCTGATCTGTACATGACCTTGTTCTTTTCACTGCATCTTGTAACAGCATTCTAAGAAGTTCACCTTTCTACTTCTGAAAGTTGTACTAGTACAGCAAAAATAAGTGTACTTAAAACTGCCATAGGAATCACCTGTTCACAGACAAGCTCCATTCATGCCATTTGGTTTCCACTACTGTTCAGCACTTAACTTAGAATTTTTAACGTGTTATTTAAATTAGTATCAGTGCCTTGCAAATTCAAATAAGACATGGATTAAGAATTTTTTAAACAACAAAGTATGTACTTCTGTCCTTATACTAAAGTGGAAGACCAAGCCAGCTCTAAGACTTATTTAGAGCATCTTGAGGCTTTAAGATAGAAGTTAGTATGGCATAGAGAGGAAAAAAACATCTGTGGGCCTACTAATCCAACCTTTGAGGTTTTGCTCTACTTAATCAAACCCCATCACTCTACAGTAACAGAAGAAAACACTACTGGAACTGGTGTTTCAGCAACCAACTTCTAGTATGTATTATTAGATCAACTATCCCTCGCTGATGCATAGAAAAAAAGGCCTTCAAATACCCTCAGCAAGATTTAACCATGTTTTCTGTCTGTGCTTTCCTTCACAAGATCACTATTATGCAGATATAATGGCAAGTCTATACGTGCAGGTGGTTGCTAAAGAGCATTCAAAAGGAGAATTAGAACATTTTAAGCCCCTTCATATCAGTGCCAGCAGCTGAACAAACCAGAACCCTGACATCCCCGGAGGCTTCCTCACAGCCTATTCCACAGCTACCCTGGCTGCTTAATAAGCTGCCCTAGCAGGTAACATTCATCCTGAACAATTATTGCCCATTATTTCTTTGTCAGAAGCAATATAGCCTCTGAATACTGCAAAGGTCAATCCTCTCACCCAGCATTTGGTATTAGCCAAATACCATTTTTTTCTGGGGAAGTTTCTGCTGCAGCCCTCCCCTCTACAACCCCCAGAAAAAAAAAAAAAATTAAGAAAAAAGAAAAAAAGGTTCAACAGATTAGATCTGTCAACATATTTTGCAGGTATTTTAATTAAAAGCTGTAAGATTTCTTCAGAAAGTTTTTTCCAATTAATCTTTGCTCCCTCTCAAACCCAAGAGATTTAAAAGTACTTCTTTTAGTCTTCCTATATCAAGTACTTCAAAGAATAATTCTGAAAGTCTTGGTCTCATGTCTGACAGCATTTTTCCAGCTAAACAAAACTTCTTCAAAATTTATTAAAAACAAACAAGAAACTCCCAAACTCCTATGCACTGAAAACACTTGCATCTCCAACAAAAAGGGTTTACCTGTTTATTTTCAAAAGACACTCATGGCACAGAGAACACATCAAACCTTTTAAACAGATTTTTCTTAACAGCCTAAAATGGACATTAATCATAAGGGAGTAGTAATAACACACAGAATACTAGTGCTATACTACCCTGAAGAACAGAGAGGCAGTTTTGAACTACAGCAACAAGCTGCACCTAAAGAACATATTTAATGCTCTTGTCTATGGGTGGTCCAAGAATTTGCACTAAATCAACAGAAAAAGAAAAGGCTGAAAAGTGAAGAAGCTGGATTTTTTTTCTTCAAAAAGCACTTCCTAAAGTAGCTTGGCCAAATCCAATAAATGAGAGTTATTCTCTGCTGTTTCTCCAGAAGAGCAGACAACTGAAAAGACTTGCAAAAGGTTCACAGACACTCCTCATGGCTCCAATGGAGCTCAGAAGAACTAAAGGTAAAAATGTGCTGAACTTTTTTACTTTGGATATCTTTTTGGCAACACACTGTAATTTTTACCCTTCCATAAAACCATTTTTTTCCAAAGTGCTGAAAAGATTGGCACAATGAATATGGAAATTTAAGTTCTATACAGAACATCAACTAGGCAGACTTCTTTTTTATTCACTGCACAATATTGACATAAAAGATACTTAGTGAGAAAAATAGTAACACTTTGTTAATCCCAGACACAAAATTATACATATAAGATTAAACATCATAATAGGCACAGGGATTTGTTTTCATTCAACTAATAAGTAAAGGACTGGAAATGGTTGCCATGGGAGGATTTCAAGACCAGTCTGGATAAGCCCCCAGCAGTCTTATCTGACCTAATAGCTGACACTGCTTTGAGAAGGAGGTTGGACTAGAGATGTCCCAACATCCTCGACCACCTGAATCACTCTATGAACAAAATGTACACACAGAGTCAAAATTCACCCCAAATCCTCCTGAAGCACTAACTCTACCATCAGGAAACACAAAGGTGCAAAGTTAGCAAGAAAGATCCAACAATGTCCACCTCCATAAGTGGATGTAAAATGATCATCCATCCCCATCTTGGCACCTTATGAAAGAACTAGAAATGGTCCAAGATGATTATCTAACCATTCTGCAGACACATGTCTAAATTCTGATAACTATCCATGGAGGACTAGAAGTCATATGTAAACACAAACTATACAATTTTTCATCAAATTACTAATTATAACCTTTTTAATTAGCTATTAGCTGTGTACCAATTCTTCCTAAAACCAGTCTCTCTATCTCCTAGAAACCATGTTTAAACAAAACTGCAGTGGAAAAATATTTATCTTGGGGGTTGTATGTTTGAATTTAGACATCTGTAAGTAAAGACAGTGCTAAGCAGTATTGAAGTCCTACTATAAACACACATTCAGGAATCTTACAAACTTCAATCTGTTTTGTACATAAACTGAAAATAGTTCTATCCATTGTGAAATCTCTAAGTAATAGCAGGCAAATTTACAAGGTGTTATGTCAACATCCTTTTCCCTGGAAGTAGTTGCTTCCATTAATTTAATGCCTCAGTTTCTGCAATAGTGCCACTTCCAAAAATAACCTTGACTCATCTAATGAGGCAGTACCAGCATGAGCTGGCAGGAGACACAGGACCAAGGGCAGAGAAAAAGCAGCAGCCTCCAGGATGAAAACAATGCTTTACAGAATGAAGACACTGATTCCACAGAAAGATACACTCTGCTTCCTACATCCTACCTAATTCCACTGGCTTCACAGGAAACAATTATTGAAAGTGAAAATGTCTCTTTTTAATTCAAAAGAGGTGAAATGGAGTGATTTATAAAAGTCTGCACAATAACTATGTGTCATTTAGATCATATTTAGGATATTCAAATGCTGTACAGGCTAGGCATTGTTCTCTTTACAGTAAGCCCTTTTCAGGTTTTAATTGCTACTTCTAAAAATAAAACATGTTAATAATTCTATCAACGCCATATACTGAAGTATTTCACAACAAAACTACTCTACTAGTAAATAAATGTTTCTGGCCATAAAATCACCTGCAAATCAAAATTTGTAATAGTTACAACACACACAGGATATACCATAGAAAATGACCACCCACTACTATTAATTATGACAAAATTACATGAGCTATCTTTATGAAAGGGCCATCTGAATACTTCATTTTCAACAGAATGAAAGAGGTAATTGCTGAGGGCTTTCCACAATTCATATTTTTAAAAGTTTCTCTTTCTAAGTTAGACCAAGCCTTAAGCCACATCACCATTTTCTCAGCCTCTGTCTAACATGCTTTACTTATTGGCAATGCATTTAATCCTCCTCTGTTTGCACAGAAATTCATCTATGAGTCTGGCAAGGAAAGAGGTATTTCAGAATGAATGCCAGAAGGTAATTTATAGAAGATTCAACTGCCAGGACTCAATAAGCAAGTGGTGTTACACTGCCTCCCAGTGCACAGCCACTGCCTGAAGCTCAAATGAAAAAGGCTGAAGAATCCATTTTACATATGGAACTACCAATAATTCCCAAAGAAATCACAACTGTCTTAAAGCCTCTTCTCAAAAGCAGTTGTTTTGAAAAAAGTCTAGACAAAAAAATAATACTGAACTGGGGAATATCATTTCACTTTATTTAAAGAAAGAAACTGCAAAAGTAAAACTGGAAACCAGGCAAATTCATATGGTTGAATGTTTTTATTGAGTACTTGGTATAACAACTTGTATGACCTGGACTATCATAGAACAGTTTAGACTGGTAGAGACCATCAAGACCATCAAGTCCAACGTTATCAGTCCCAGCCCTACCAAAGCCACTAAACCATGTCCCTAAGCACAATATCTTAAACACTTCCAGGATGGTGACTCCACCACCTCCCTGGGCAGGCCATTCCAATGCCTGACAACCCTTTCAGTGAAGAAATTCTTCCTAATATCCAGCCTGATCCTTCACCCTTTCCTCCTAAGAGACATGCTCCAAGCCCTTTACTAATTGGTAGTCCTTTCAGAGAGGGGTCCAAAACTGGACATAGCTCCCCAGAGAGGTTGTGGAGTCTCCTCTGGAGATTTTCAAGACCCTCCTGGATGTGTTCCTGTGTGACCTGTACTAGATTAGATTATAGCCTATGGTCCTGCTCTGGCAGAAGGGTTGGGCTCGAAGATCATCATGATCCCTTCCAACCCCTGACATCCTGTATTCGAGGTGCAGCCTCACCAAAGAGGTACAGAGGAATAATCCCCTCCCTGATCCTGGTTTCTAAATCATAGGTTTAAAAAGTATTTAAAAACCCAAGAATTTTACAGCTTAGTCAAGTCTAACTTGAGGCAATTATCTTCTGAGAAAGGTCAGACCTCTGATATGAAAAGCAAGTGAATCAGTCAAAAATGAGTGAAGCAAATGAGCTTGATTTGCTCAATTGGACAGCATGGAAGAATCACAAAAAATGCACAACCTACAATCTAACCCTCAAAACATGCTGTTTATAAAACCACTGTCACAAGCCAAGCTTCTAAAAGGAGAGAGCAGAATGTTTGCAATTTAGCTTTAGATATGCAGGTAACCCATCCCTTTTGTTTAAGGGAACTAATTAAATGAAAATAAATCAGCTTTACAAATTAAAGCAAAGAAGGAGAAACACTTACAGCAGTTGGATCCTTCAAATGAAGCTGAGTTGCTGTCACTTGTTTGAAACCACCAGGATAGCTAGAAAAACAAACATACAGGCTTAACATTATACACACAAGCACAATGTTTACACCAATACCACTACATCTTGATCACCAGTGTAATGGTATTATGAGCCTTAGGAAGTTGCTCTCATGAGGCCAACAATGATGTTGTATTGGAAAGATTTTTATCCTGAAGTATCTAAGTTTAATGTCATTTTTACTTCCTCATTGATTCACTTGACTATTAGAAAGTTTGTTTCTCAAGGAGATGGATATAAAACTGCTTATTTAATACACCATCACAGCTATGCAATGCAGTGGGAGTCAGATATGCAAAACTCAGAAATATATTGAGATTATCAAGGCTTACAAGCCTGTGGCTGACATGCAAGACAACCATTTGGAATGGTATTTATTATTTTCTTACTATATTAAATAAACCTTAGTATGATTTGTTTTATCTACAGTACTAAAATCTTATTTTACTGCAATGCATCCATCTTTTTAATGTCTATATGATATAGTGAAGTTGCACTAATTCATATAAAGCATCTACTTTAGATGCACAATAAGAGCAGTGCCAGCAGTAACAGGGATGTAGGGTAAAGCTGGGTTTCATTCAGATTTATTTACATTATTAGTTATCAGCCTTAAGTGAAATGAAAATAAACCCATTATCATTTAAACATGTTCACATAGAGAGCAGCACAAATTTAAGTATTTGTTTTAATTGTACAATTCTTTTCACTTACTTGAAACCAATGTAGCTGCTTAAGCAAGTGCCTTATAACTTATGCAGAAGTTTTCAGTGAAAATTTTTAAGTGATGGGGTGAGGGGAGAAAAATAAACCATGTTAATTTCCATCAACTCTGAACTAGAATTTCTCAGCAATTTAGTAATGGAATTTCAGGATTGAAATAGCTGATTTTGTTAGTCCTGACATTTCAATGTGATTTATTAATCACAGAATGGTAGGGGTTGGAAGGGACCTCTGGAGATTAAGTCCAACCCCCTGCCAGAACAGGATCACCCAGGGCAGACCACACAGGAGCAGATCCAGGTGGGTTTTGAAAGTCTAGAGAAGGAGACTCCACAGCCTCTCTGGGCAGCCTGTTCCAGTCTCCAAACTGGACACATTAGAAATTACTACCTAGTGTTGTCACTGCATAAAACAGGAGCAACTGTTCTTCTTTGACTCACCTCATAATTGCCACACCAACTGTAATTGATTATTGCACTTCTACCTGTAATCAAGTTTGCCAGAATAATGTAATATTGCATACATCAGTACATCTTAAAAGCATCTAATTTCTTTCTTACAAGTTTTTCCTATTTTCTTTTTTTTATTTTTTTTTTTAATTTATATTGGTAGGATAAAGTAACTGAAGTTAGCAGCTGTATACATTTGAAACATGCAGTGTCAATATGAATGTCTTCTACTGCATAGTAAATAGAACAGTCCTGATCAGCAAGTTCATGGGTTCAAACAAAACAACCTGGCTCTCCAAATCCATCAACTTTATCTAACTCAAAAGTAGTCAGAGCAATGACAATTTTTATAAAACTTACCCAGTATGTGAAGAATATACTTTCTGCTCCCATTTGTTACCAGAAAAGGCAATGTGCCTTGTATTTATTATGACAACATGATCTCCACAGTCATCTACAAGGCAGAAATTTGCGGAAAATATTGAAAAAAATCATAGGGGCAAATCAACTAACATACAAGTACAATATGATACATACATACTAGCACATAAATACAGAATTTATAATGCTCAAATTTAAAGATCTGAGCTTTCTGAGTCACACCATCCAAATCTGCACTTAAATACCAACCTTAATTACTATTTTTGTTAGTACTGTCAGGTTAGGAAGCAGGTGAGCAGATAAAACACCACCAGACTAGATAATTATTTGCAAGTATTCAACTAAGATCTTGAAATCTGGCTTAGAGGCAAGTGTATTATTTTATTCAAAACACTATGCTGCATATGAACCTGAAAAAATGCTGAATAAAAACAAAAAGTTAGTCCTATACAACAACCCTAAGTATTTGTTTAATTTTAGTTCTCTCACAAAACCAGAACCCGTGTTTACTAGAGGACTGAATATTTTGGATAAGTAAAATTTAAACAATTATGTTCTGGGGTTAAATATATAAAAGAAACAGAAAAGGGACAGGGGGAGAAAATGGGGAGAAGAGCCCCACAAAAAAACGAAACCAGTTCTATTGGGGAAAAAAACCAACTTTTAATCAGTCAGAGTGACTGTGACAGCACACACAGGCATTTGGTGTTACATCAGCAATGCTCACATCCAAACTTGCAGTGCAGTCTACAATCTATCACCAATACTTTGCCAGAAAAAGTTACTTTAACATACCTTATTTACTAATAAACTGCTAATAAAACCCATACTATCTCAGAAATAAGATGAAAATATGAATAATTATGTAATTTTTTATTTCAGAAGTAACCATTCTGATCAGCTCTATACATTATAGCCCCTCATTCCATCAGCTGGAAGAAGATTTGTCCAAAGTTCACTCATGTGTATCACCATATCAGAAGAAGTAGTTGAAGAGGCTCATTTCATTAATACATTTCTGAGCAGGTAACAAAGCAGCTACACTGAAGAACTTAAATTGCACATGCATTTTTATAGGAGCATTTAGTTATAGTTCTTGCCAACAGTTCTCCACTTGCATAAACCCTGAATTAACATTCCATACACCAATATCAATTATAAATAATTAAACACCCAGGAGAAAAACTAACTAGTATACTTACACTCTACCTGAATAATGACTGCAACATATTATTTTTAAAGTAGGTTGAATTTATGGATAGCTCATGCCACCTTTGAAATTTCATGGTATATGCAATCTGTCCCATCTAGAGTATACACTGCACCTCTTCAGATAAAACTAAGATGCCATTCTAGTTCCATTTTATATTTTTTGTCCTTTTATAAGCAGTAAATCCCATCAGACAGGAAAAGCACACCCTTCCAGGGCATGCATTTTTCCTCCTACATTTAAATTGAAGGACTAAATGGTAATTAAGTGTAGGCACCACATTGTAAACTGACAACTCAAAAGAATGACAAACTATTTGTCAGATCTTCCATGAAAAGTCAAGTCTAAGATGCAGCTTCTAGCCATTATAAACTAACATTGCTATCTAGAGTAGCACCTGGCCCAGATGGGGTGCCATCCAGCCTCATCTTCTTTGAGGATGCAGGGAACAGCATCAAATCCTTCCCAAGCACCAGAAGTGACTCACCTACTTCTGCTCATGGGCCAACACAAAGACCCAGACTGACTGATACCTAAAAAAATCCAGCCCACTGTTTTTGTTTCTGTGTTGTAAAGCTGCTCACAAAAACAGCATGGGGACAATGGTAGAGAGAAGTGCAGAAGAAACCTTAAAAAAACCCCAACCAGATTCAAACCTCCTGAACAAGGTTGTATGGCCTTATTTAACACATATGGTTGGACAGCATCTAAAAATATGAGACTTCAGAGAATAAGGAAATTTTGGGTTTCCCCAAACCAGAAAATAAATAAGTAATAAAATTTCATTCTTACTCTAACCACAGCTTAAAAAAAGTTTCTGCTGTAGAAACTTTTCAGCACAAGAAATAAATAATAATTTTATGGAAGTGTATGTGGATATCAAATTAAAAGCAACAACCAAGTCCCCACAGTGTTATTCTAAGGAACTGTTATCTTACAGACACTGAAATATTTCTTATTTGTTCCAGAGAAAAAAACATAAAAGTGCATTAAGTACACAAATACACCAACCATAAATTCATTCATACTTTGCCCTCAGAGTATCAAATGTCTCCAGTAGTAGTAGCCTATCAATGTCAATCTCATATATAATGCATTTGGTAGTGATTTATTCAATAGTTTAAGCAAAATAAATTCATCCTTGAAATGACCTGCTAGGATTTTATAACTTCCTGGATAAAGAAGTATCAAAGCTCTTTTCCATGGGACAACCAAAACCACTTCCTCTTAGTGTTAGCTTTATATTTCAGTCTTAAATCTCCACTGACATCTTGTGGATACAACATAATTTGCAACAGCAGAACGTATTTAAAACATCTTTAAAACACTACAACAAATACTATCTTCTATTATGAAAACTAGAACAATTATCATTCTGTATGTACAATCTACACCTACGTGCAAAGTTTAATGTTTCCTTTATGTTTCAGTAATAAAAAAGGTTACACAGGGGTAGGATGGAAAAAAGATCAGAAGGCAAATAAAGTCGTTCATATTTTACAAACAACTGAAAAATGTAACCTTAAAAATCAGGCTTGATTTTAAAACTTATCAGAATTAAAATACAAGTGAATAAAATAAAATTTGCTTTTATCTATTGCAATACTCACTTAGTGCATGATAAATTGGTTTGTGCCTGCCTTCCAGCCTGAGTACAGTCGCAGCTGCTATTTTTCCTGGTGGCTGCATCCTCGCATCGAGCAGATACCAAGCTCTGGCGAAAGTCGCCCATTGCTAAAGAGAGATCGAACATAACGTGGTGTAAGAACGTGGTACCATAATCCAACCTATCGTCTCTAGTTAGGAAAGCTACCGGCTCAGGATTTGTTTGTCAAATGAAGATCTCTCTGCAGCAAGCTTCCATTACTACTAATTGAACTGTAAAATGCCTGTAACCTGCTGAGTGCTCAAGGCCTCTTTCCCTCACAGCGAAGGGCACAGCTGCCCCCAAGGCAGTTCCAAGAACACGAGCAGCCTGAGCAGCCTGATCCGCCTGCAGCGGGGAATCTCGGTCTCCGGACAGCCACACGGCTACCGGTTCCCACCAGCGGGCCCCTCAAGGCGGACAAGAAATCGCAGAGCCGCTCCACGACGAGAGGAGGCCGCCCGTCGCCCCGGTCCTCTCCCGAGCACGACAAGGACCTACCGCCCCTTGTCCCGGCGCCCGCCCGCTGCCTCACGGCCCCTCTCTCCGCCACGGCAGCCGCCGGGCCGACGCCGCTGAGGGCCCTCAAAGGCAGCAGCCGCCCCGGCTCAGCCTGGTGCGAAGAGTAGAGGGCTGCACTCACCTGGGCCGCTTTAGTGTAACTAGCCATGGCCGCCCGCCGCAGCCGAGGGGAAGGGACGCGGAGCCCCTTGGCTGCCGCACCGGCGGGAAGCGGAAGCGCTGCCCCGGGATGGGCGGTGCTAGACCGGCAGCGCGGGCAGTTCGGAGCCGCGGCGGGTCCAGTTTCTCCCTTCCCGCTTATGGACCGCTACGTGCTGCTCCTGAGCTGGGGCGAGCGTAGGGGCGAGGGTGTCTCGGCGGGCGGCCCCGGGCCCGCTGCAGGTACCGCCGCGGGGAGACGGCGTCCGGGGGTTGGAGACTGCGCCGTGTTTGGGGGGGGCTGCCTGCTGCGGGGCCTGCGAGCTTCTTTCGTCCGGGGTTTTCCCTACGGCCGCTGGTCGAGGATAGGAGGATACGTTCTTCTGCCCGTTAGGCTTCTCGGGATCCCTACCTCATTAGATCGCACTCCACACCCGGCTATTTAAACCTTCAGAAACTTAGGGGGGGTTTTGTGGCGACACTGAATGTCACTCTGCAGAGCGTTTCTCAGATGTGCTCAACTTCGCTTGAATGGAGTACTTAACAAAAATTGTCTTCTTAAACTCCTGTATATCTGTAATTGAAAAGTGTTTTTTTTAAAAACTAAGATTAGTTATTAAACTGAATTTTATGCTGCATTTGCAAGAAAACACATCTTAACTTCTACAGTTTAGTAGTTTTAAGGCAAAGCTTTGTTTTTGTTTCTTTCCCTACAGTTGGGATTGCTGCAGCTGTGTGTCATTCACTGAAAGAAAGCTTCAAGTCATCTCTAAATACGGCTGTGAGCACATTCCCAGGTAAGGTACAGTAAGGTAAAGGCAAATTTTATTGAGAAATTGGCCTCGGCACATTTTGTGATCTAGGAGAAACAAGTCAGAAACTTAGGAAACCTGGTTTCTGCAGTGTGCCCAAATCTGCAGGTAGGACTGCTCCTGCTACTTCTGTTTCTTTGGAGAACTGATGTCGTTCCAGCAGCTGAGGCGTTAGGAGACAGTTAAGTAGATTGGGCATGAGAAATTGTTTTAAAAGGTTAACAAATTTCAATCCAGTTTAGCAAGAAAGACTAGGAAGGGGCTTGCTTCTCATGTCAGTGAGCAACTCAATATCTTCATTACTCCTATGATGCCTTCTCATTTTTTCTGTTGAAGCAGTATTTGTTTGCCAGGTATCAATTTAGAACCCTAGTTCATTAATACTTATTAAATATTTTTATCATCTTGTAGTATGTTTCTGAAGATCTGTGTTAGTACTGTTACCCAAACTCTGGTAAATGAAGAACTCTCTAACATTCAGGTTAGCATTAGAAAGCAGGGGTTTCTTCATTGCAGATCTGAGATAGATAATTCCACCTGTTGTACATACTGTACCTGGCACCCATCCAAGCTTATATCCCCCCCTTTAAACACACAGGCATTACTCTTCCCAGAAAGATTATACATATTCATTCTGTTTCTGGGAACTAATTCTCCTATATGCATAGTTATTATGTATGCAGCCTGAATCTCCAAGGGTCTTCCCTAAGGGTCTTTGGTGGTCCCTAGTGGTTGTTGAAGGGGTGTCTCTTAGAGTCCTTTCCATGAACTTTAAGGCTTCCTTCCACATAAGGTTGTATCTTAGCCCATTTCTCTGCTTGTAGAATCCTTCTTAACTGATGTCTGCTAATCTCTGCACTCCTGCAGGATGCCAGACACTGCTGATGTCCTTGGGCTCTTCTCTGAGGCCCCACACAACATTTGCTCCCTCCAGGATGTGCCAGTCACTGTTGTAGAAGTTGATATCCTGCCTGAAACCCCTTAGAATATTTCTATCCTTGATATATCACAATACACTTAAGGGTTATAGGGGTTAGGATTTTGTTTTGGGTCATCTCTTTTGTGTTTGGGTTGTTGGGTTTTTTTTGGTTAAAAAACGCTTTCTTAGTTCTTGATTTGGTCTGGTTATCTAGTGTTGAGCTGTTAAGGATCATCTTGTCCTAACTGTCATACCTTTGTGCTTCATGTGGGGAAACTACCATAAGCTGTTAAAAGTTCATGAAGATGGGAATACTGAGCAATTTTAACTTCTGTGCTTTTTATTGCATAGAAATGTTGAGAGCATTTCATTTTGTGATCTGCTTAAACCATATTTATTCAAGTTGTGATTTAGTTTGGGTTTGATACAGCTTCTGCAAATGGAGAGGAATATTGTCCTGAATGGAGAAGATGTCAAAGATTTTCTTATTAACAGAGGATCAGTAATAGACGCTTGCCAAGACACTTCCCTACACCTTTAGAACTTAGAATGCCAAAGGAAAGTACAACATTGTGGAACATGAAATAACTCATATAGAGTCTTTCATAAGAGATGTTCATTATAATAGGAAGAAGAGATTGAAGTGGATGGATTATTTTAAATAAATGTGTTATCTTTTTGCAGCATGTTCAGTTGCTGGCATTCCAGGTGTAAAGAAATGGTATTTTGCAAGTCATGTTTTATGTGGTTATTATCAGGTAAGGCATGCATTTTTTTAATTATTTTTTTTTTAAACTATAAGTTCCTCTAAAAAATAAATCTGAATTATTTAATTTTTTTTTTTTCTTAATTAATTCTTTTTGCTTGATTAGTTCTGCAGTTCTGACTGGGAGGAAATAAATTTTGACACACAGAAAAATGAAGACTCTCTCCAAACAAGTACTGACGAATGCCTGGGAGCCATACAAAATTTTGAGGAAGATGACAATAACAGTAGAGAGTCACTGTCTATGGCTGAGTATGCATAATAGTCTTTTTATTTCAGAAATAGTGCTCTGATAATAAACCAAGGGAATTGAGAGGTTTTAAAAAGTAAACATTATTACTAAAGCAACAATTAACCTTTACTCCTACTGAGAATGATGTTTAATGTAGCTTTATTTTTTTTTTAGCTACAGATGATTTTTATAGAATATCTGAACAATTTCCTAACAGCTGTTGGTTATATATACAAAAGAAATTTCTTGCTAATCTGCCTCAAATCCTGCTTTGTTATACTGCAGATTTTTTAAAAAGCATTTAGCCTATTTCTGCCTCAAAATAAGGGGAAAGAAGTGTAGGTATGTTTGTGCAGAATTTTAAAGATATAAGATACTACATAAGGTAGTATTTAATGGTTGTAAATGACTACATTAGTTTCTAAATGACTTTATATTTTGTTTCAAACAATGTTGCTCTTCGTTTTCAGTATCTATGATGAAGCTGCAGAAAGTCTACATCAGTTAGCTGATAAACTGCCTGCCCCAGGTAATTTCTCTTAAAAAAGCAATCTTATCTGAGTTTATCTTATTAGTTATTACTTAAAAAACTCAGCTGGTAAAATCACAATCAAATGGAAAAATGGGTTAATCTAAGAGGAGCAGCAAGAGATGAGCTAAAATGCATGAAAAGTGTCTTAAATCTTGCTGAAATTCCTTAAAGTTGATCTTTAAGCCTATTTTAGTGCAGTCAGTGATAATCAGTACTTTTCTATGTTTAAATAACTGAAGCATTTACTGAATAATGGTACTTTGAGTCATATGTAACTGTTTTTATAGGCAGAGCAATGGTTGATGTAATACTGCAGGCTGGTGAACGAGATGGACCCAAGTTAAAGGACTGCTTACCTGCTATTGGTGCCCTGAAACACCTGAGGGAATGGCACTCTGCACAAATCACTATTGCAGCAAGTGACTCTAAAGGGTATGCCACTTATTTTTGCTCTCTAAAAAGGTCACTCTTTCTGTGTTAGTATATGTTAGTGGTTTAAAATAAAACCACCTTCTTGAGTACTTTGCATGTATACTTTGAAAGTACATAGATTTGTCTTCTATTATTGTTTGAGTGAAAGAATTACTCTTGATGATTTATTGTAAATACATGTCCCAGCTGGAGGGGCAGGCAAAAAAAGCAAGTTCTCTGAAGTTCCTGTTTCTGTGAGAGCAGAAGATAAAATACTTTGTTTCCTTTCTATCACTGATGGCTTCAGTGTGTGTATGTTTTGAAGTTGTACTATGCTACATAGTAACTGGTATTGATTGTAGTTTTCCAGCCTTTCTGAATACATTACTGGTTTTACTTTTTTAGTTGTTACATTACCCTTGGTGTTACATTTCAGGGAGAAAAAAAGTGTCTAATTTGTTCCTTTTGAAAATGAAGTATAAATGCTCAATTACTTCCTGTATGCTTCTGAAGAGTCTAAAGCTATTAAATCAACTTGAAATTAAGATCATTATTTCCTTACTGTCTTACTCTAATTGACAAAGATAGACCATGGTATGTCTTAATAAAAACCACAGTGGTTTGGGTTTTTTTCCCAGTGGATATTGAATGGGTATTCAAGTATGGCAAGGTATCCCCTCCCATTTACACCCAAAAGATTCAAGTTTGCTTCATAGAATACATGGGTAAATTTAATCCTAAATTAATGAAACTTTTAAAACTTAAAAAGTTGAATACTCAATCCTTGGATAGAATAAGCAATAAGCCATAGACCTACTATATAGTTCTTCCAAAGATATATGGAGGCAGATAAATTAAGTACAGTGACTTTCATGAGCTCTTGAGCTCAGTGATACCTTCCTGTGCAGACAGCTTTTTTTTTTTTTTTTTTTTTTCTGCCTTGTATGTAAAATGAGGCCATCTGGGAATACTGTCTCTCTGATGAAAGTTCTCTTGCTTTTTCTTCCTGTTCTGTTGTTGCTGATGATTTATCTTAGAAGACAGACTGCCAGTAGGACCCAGAGATACTGTCTGTTCTATTTCTCTGATTGTGCTGAATTTTAGTAGTATTTGTGCTGCAGTCATTTTTCTACTTATTCAGGCTAACTACTAACCATCCAGATGGGCCACTGAGAGCTACCTGGCTTTGCTCCAGCTTCTAGTACTCAACCTTACTATGGATGCCTGCAGCTTGCCATTGCTGGTATTATTTGATGTCTGACAAAGTTCTTTGCTGTCATGTTCATGGAGCTTCTGATCAAATTCCTTTACTGAGCTTGAACCAGCAATTCTATAATATTTTTTACTTTGTGGACTATAAAGCTGTGTGTGTCTGTCTCAACATACACAGGACTATTCAGTGCTAAGAGATAATAGGTAAATTCTGTCAAATTGTTAATTTGTAATACTAATTCCATGACAGTAATTCTTCCTTTTTTTTTTTTTTTTTTTTTTTTTACTGTAGCTGGCAAAAGATTGCAGACTCTCTATCAGCAGACTTTGTATCTTCAGATCATGTAATGAATATTATTGATGCAAAAGAACTCTGGAGAGGGAAGATTCAGATATGGGAAAAAAAGGTAAAATAACTTTTTTCATCTGTGGTTATTTTTTTAAAGCATCTTTATGCATCATTTAAAGCAGGCATAGTACATATTGTCCACTTTATACTTGAAGACAACTTTGGTTTTGACAATGTAAATGAAAAAGGTAATGTGTAATGAATTGGTGGGTTTGAGAACAACTTGCTTTTAGCATGATGAAAGGATAAATGAGATCAAGACATTAAGGTTTGAATTTCAGAAATCCAGGTGCTCTCCTCTGAAATATTTGCCTTAGGACCTCTAGTTCAAAATTAATTTGTTTTGTATGTGTCACAAATCTTTATTGTGTAACTCTGTAAATTATTGTTGTGAGCATGTGTAATTTTTCTGCAAAGACTGATAGCTTTGTGATTGTGAAAGACATTATTTACATTTTTAGTATTCAGGTTTTGGATGTAGCAGTTTGTTAAGTCTAAAATTTTTGCCTAGATTTACAGATCCAGAATTAATTGTTAATACAGATTAATTGTTAATACAGATCCAGAAAACTAATTGTTTAAAGTAGTGATGCATGTAACTGGCTGAGGAGAAATATTTTTTCCTCTCTCTTTTGACACATCTATTGTCCTTTTTTTTTTTTTTTTTTTTCCCCCAGTTTGGATCAGAAGTTAAGTTTCCAGAATTTTGTATAAAGAGCACTTCAGCAAAGACATACAGCACTTCACATTTAAGATCTTGCTTTGCACTTAAAAAAGAGCACCAATTGAGGAATACTGATGCTTTGCCAGAGGCAAGTAATGATTGCATAAGATTGAAGAATACTTTTTTTGTTCATGTGTTTTCTTCAAACAGGTTCTTGAAGGTCATTTGTTTGTTCTTAATGTGATAACAATTTTTTTTTTTCCAAGTAGAAATTGAGACTTTGTTTAATCTTAACACTCAAAATAGGTTATTTATGAATTCTGATTATTTATGAATCTGACCTTTTTTACTTCATGGTAAAAGTTTGGGTTTGTGGTTTTCTTCTTAAATTACTGTTGCAGTTTCATGTTTTACACTGGAATTAGATATTTCATGTAAACTCCAGACTCGTATTTGCTGATGAAAACCAAAATGAGTGTTTATGAAAAGTAGTATCACTTAGGAGGTGACACTTTATTAAAATATGTACATTTTGGATTGTGTTCATCTGTTCCTGATAGATCTTACTTTGGATTGTAAATTTGAATAGGAGTTAAAACTCATTTGAGGCACGTGGTTGACATTCTAGGACATAAGTTTTATTAAACTGAGTGAAATACCTTACTTGTTTTTTTTTAGTTTCTCTCTTTATATTACTTTATACCTCTTTCAGATGGACTTGTCAGGCAAATGCCACCAGCAAAGAATTGAGGAAGTTCTACTGAGATAACATCGTATGTAGTGTTACAGATTTTTTTAAAAAAATGTATTTCTTTTCAGGTTTATCATTACTATGGTTCTACACTAGAATTTTTACAGATGGTGGTGCTCTCAGATCTACCTTCCTTTTTTATATCAGATCTGGAATTTGAGTTGTATCCTTTTTTAAAGATCTAGAAAACTACTGATAATGCTCTATAGCAGAAAGAAAACAATCAGGATCTACCCATGCAAGCAGTGTGAGAGGATTGACAAGGGCTCATTCAATTCTAGCCTGCCAAAATAGTCATAATGTTTCATTACAACTAAATTTTTTATTGTTAAAATTTAGATTACACTAACAATAATCATATTGTTATTATTGTTATTATTGTTATTATTATCATTGCACACATGCTTTGTCTACTGATATGGATGCTATTTGTGGGGAAAGAAAAGAGAAATATTTACTGCTGTGTAAGTTTAAAAAAAAACCCAAATGCCACTTATTAGTGTACATAGTATGCTTCACAATATAGAAACATTTTCCACAGTTTGTTTTTATTGTGCAGGTATAAACTCTGTGGCAAAATATAGCAGAGGAGTTTTCTCTTGAGTTGTATATGCTGCAAAGATCTCTAAGTGTATTCCTCTTAGTTTTTTTTCTTTTGGTACTAGTCTTGGTGTAACAGTAGCTTATGCTGTATAAACTTAACAGGATTTTGAATGTTCATGCCAGCTTGTATTAAAGATATCAGTGGTGTCTTTCATCACAGAACATTTCCAACTATACTACCTTGCCTGGAAAGATGAGTTTTTTAATAACTTTTGATACTGGAGTATCAAATATTAGGCACTTGTAGTTGTTATTGGAAACATGATGGTAACATGATCTGTAAAATAGAGATGCATACAGCTCTTTGTGAAGATGAGATTCCTTAAACTTCTTGTTCAGGAGCCTGCCAAGAAAGAATATTAGGGAGACATCTGCGCTGCTTTTGGGCCAGATTTCTTCTCTCCCTGGGAAGGTAAAAACATCTTTCTATTCAAGTACAGCAGGTGAATGAAGAAAAATATATTGCTCATAAAAGATAAAAGAATAATATTTTTAAACTTAGTCTCTATGTAAGCTCTTTCACTATATAGTTCTAAAGCAAATTTGGCTTTTAAAGGTGCATGCTATATGTTTTGTAAGACCACTGAATGTTTTTCTCTTAGTTAAGTTTCAATCTCCTAAAACATATTGTAACTTTTAATCCTATCCTGACAGATCAGTTCTTTGCTATTGTAATTGAACTATTGTTTTTAGCAATAGGCAGGCACATGTGCAGCCTATAAAATGTGCCAGACAGTCTGAACTAGTAAGCTTTTTTATTTTGCATGTATGATTATGTATAGTAGTTATATAGTTATGTATAGTAGCTATATGTATAGTATGATTATGCATAGCCACATATGAATTCTCTTTTCATTCTGGATGCTACTTGACAAAAGTGTTTCTAGGCAGATTATTGAAAGACTTGTAATAGGTAACAAATACTCGTTTATGTAGGAAATAGAAATTCAGCAGCTAATGATATCTCAATAAGCACAATTTTTTACAGTTTCTGCCTCAACTGCATTTCATTTTATGTGAATGACAGAAGAGTTATGCAAAGAGGTTTTTCCTCAGTTAAGTACCTTTGAAATAATGCCAAATCAGTAGCTCAAGAGAAAATTTAAAACTGGTTTCAATAATATCACATTTATTGTATTTGCTCTAATTATTTAGGTGGGAGCTTTATTTACATTGCCATGCAATGTAAGCAGTGTAGTGATCCCATCCCCAGCTCAGCTGAGTACCAAGAAGTGGAAGGAATATATGGCTAGAAAGCCCAAGGTCATTACTGGTAAGTAAAAGGAAGATGAATACAGGTATATTTTGTTGTGGTTATATCTATATGTGTATATATGTGTATATGGTGGGGGTTTTCTATGGTTTGGGATGACTTTTTTCTCCAATGAAATTAAGTCAGTGATTATAATCTTCATTAACACAATGTTTTCAGAAGGTGGGTTCAGCTATTGGGACTTCTTGTAGAGGAAAGTTGATAATATCATTGCGAGCTTTAGGGAGTCAATGAATCTCCTGTGAACTACTTCTTTGTCCTATCTGCCAGCTAGGATACAGCTTCCACACACCTTTTTAAGGTGACTGTACAATCCACAAGCAAAGAGGCTTGCTTCTGTAGATGGAAATCCACTCTCACTCTTGTTATCGCTGTTACTAATAATCCTACACTATTTTATTTACAAAACTGCATGCTTTATGAAAGTGTTTGAAATAGATTATTTTTATCTCTCACCTAGACTCTGCACAAGTGTAAATCAGTGAGAGAAACTTATTAATGAACAATGTAGCTTCATGGGAAGAGTGTGTATAGTTTTCTTTTCTTCTACAGATGTATGGTCTTTCAGTAAACACCTCTATTTCAGTCCACATACGCAAAAATGCCTGGTCTTACCTGATTAAAGAGATTCTTCTCTGATCTTTACACGTGTAGCACGCTGTTGCCACAACTCTTCCCTCATGGTAGAGACATAACTTTTGCCAAATAAGATCTTGCTTTTTATTACGACCAATTAAAGAACTCTTGTTTGGTGGTTGGAGTTTCCAGATGTGCTTTGTACCTTGCATTTAGAAATCTGGCCCTGGCCACAGTCACAGAATTTCTCACTCCTCTTTGCTGCTGTAGCTCGTTCAGTTTGCTCTTCAGTTGGTAGCTTTTTAAGGGGTAAATATCAGCTGTAGTTGGTGCACCTCCCAAAAAAGTGTTAGTAAGATTTCTCACAGAACAGAAGAGAGCAAATGAAAGAACTCTGATGTTGGATTATAGCTTCTTTGAAAGCTGTTCTCCAAAGGCTCATTCATGGTTACATCCTCATGTTCTTTAAGTTCCAGAAATTGAACTCAAAGGAGAATCTTGCCGATACTATTTCTTGCTACAAGGCAATGGCTCTGGAGGATGTAAAGCAACATTGATTCATTCAGCTAGCCAGATCAATGGCATGGCCACTCTTGCTGCACTCAATGGAAAGCTAAAGACAACAGCAGAAGAAACACAGTCAAGTAAAAATTATTCTTATTTATTTAAGAGTATCCGAATGCAAGCAGATGCTACTAACATTTATATGTTCCTTTTATTCTGTGTTAAAAGGGAGAAAACAAGAAGGAATCCTATTTGATGACTATTCTTTCAGCAATATTTTTTCCAGTTGTTAACAAATATAAGAGCGCACTTTACTACGACCGTGTTTTTTAAATTGACAATGTAAAGTTGTAGTCAATCCTTTCTTATACCTGTCATTAGCTGTAAATGTTGTAATGTGCAGGGATATCCAGGTAAATTTTTTTTTATGGAAAAAAAATAATTCCATAAAAAATTAATGCAAACAAAATTTGTAAAAACTTAAAGTTTAAAAAGTATGTACTGTTGGTGTAAAGACTGACCAGCCTGTGCCTAAAATCCAGGCAATTATCTGTTGACAAGCCTGTTTCACTGATGGTTTAAAATAAAAATTGCAAGGCCAGCAGGCAAATAGAGTTTCATGATCATGTCTTCAGTTACTTCACAAATGTCATTATTACTGTAGAGTGATTAGACTGTGAGCTGGTACTCATTTCATAGCTGCTCCACTAGGTAAGAGCATCTATGTAGGTATTTATCTTGGAGTCATTGTCCTGCTACAACGTCATCAAGTAGGTAACTCTGCTAATTTGTGCATTTGCTCTCTGTAACACTGATGAAGAAGAACTGCACAGTGACCTGCATCTTATCAGCTTATTTCCTCATTCTCAAAATAAATCCCTGTGTGATATGACTGACTGCTTACCATTTGTCCTAATTAAAATCCCATTAGTACTGTGTCAGAAGACTGAAAGTCCTTGACCATATGTTGGAAGAAAACTTCCCTTCCCTGATATCAAACTTAGGATCTTTTTACCATCTTTAATGGACAATGCAATTAACATGATTGACGTTTAGATTGGTTTTGTATAGAAATTCAAAAATGCTGCTCAGACATCTATTCCAGGTTATCCCCCTGGTGTCCAATTTTAATTAATTTCCTTTTTCTTTTTAATGATTAGCCTTATTTGAAAGTCTGGTTGTCTCCTTTGAATATGAAATGTTGTCTGCTATGTTTATGTCTTCTTTTAAGCAGTAATGATGTGATGTCTCCAAAATCCTATGAGAGAATCTTAATGACTTTCTGCTCATCTGGACAGGCTTTCCCATTGCCGACTTCATCCAGGCTCTGCCACGCTTTTCTGGAGACGAGATTGTCCGGAGAGAAAAGAAACTGTCTTGTCTCCAAGTTTTTGCCTTGAAGGAATATCTCAGTAAGTAATGGGAAGAGCACTGGTAGTTCTCAAACTAGTATTTAACAGGGTCTTTATTTCAAACTGAATATGCTGGCTCACACAACCAGGGACAGGTGAGCACTTTGTGAAGAAAAAAATTGGAGCTTTAACTAGAAACTTGTTGTACTATTTCTGTGATTGTGTGCCAGATAATCACTCTTAAATAGTGAGGGAAAGAGAATGCTGAACTGAAAATCAAGTGGAGGGTGTTTGTTACACTAATACTCTGAATGTTTGAGCATAGCTTTGGAATAATTCTTTGGTAATAACCTTTTCTCTGCTTTGTATTTTTTTATGCCTTTTTTCCCGACAAAACACCTTACTGCTGGATGTGCCTTCTACAAAAATAATAATTCTGTTTTGTTTTTGGTTTTTGTGTTTTGTTGGGTTTTTTAAATATTATTCTTTCTTTTGAAAGTCTTTTCAGATAGGACACATAGAACAGCAGAGAAGTATGCATTGGAGATTTGTTACATTTATCATCATACATCAGTCATAATAGTGACTGAAAGGCTAATTTGCTAAATCATATCACAGTTACCTGACCCTGCATATTCAGACCAAAGAGAGTGGAGCAGTGTGTCAGTTATACTGGAACCACAGTCCTGCAACAGCAGTAAAAATAGGTGTGTAGGAGGCTCTGTGGACTGGAGCTTTTTCATGTTTAGGTTCAGCAAGTCCAGGTGTTTGCCTGGGGAGATTCAAAGCTCAATATACTAAGAACTGTAAAAAGGTGATTCACATGTGATTTTTATTATCCTTCCTGCTAAGTGTTTTTCACTTGGCATGGGTGGTTTATTCCATAGAATGTTCCTTACTTAATGGTATGATAGTGTTAACTTATATTACTGGTTTATGGTGGGGATTTTCTTGTAGTTGCTTAACGGGCTCTGGTTATTCTTTGTTAGTTAGCAAGTATGATAGCTTTTCCTTCCTTGTTTGTTTACTTTATAGATAGAAAAAAACTGATGAAGCAGCCTTCAGTTATTTCTACTGATGAGTTAAAAAAATTGTTAGAACTTACAAGAGAATCTTTTTTGGACCTGTGCAACTCTGCTGTTCCTAAACCTGTTCCACAGAAGGCTACCAATAAAACTAGGTCATATACTGAGACTTCTGGTAAGTAGTATTACTTAGAAAATACACTGCTTATTCTCTTTCAGTGTATTTTCATACCTGTTATTAATCTTTTACTAAAAAGAGAACCTTTTCTCAAAAGGGAAAAATAGAAGGAAAAGAAAAATAGCTTTTCAGGTTTTTTTCCCTGCACTAACTGAAATTGTGGTATTTCCTTTCTTTACCTTGATAAAAAATTATGCAGAAAACATTTCTGATCACAGCACCAGGCAGACTTTTTTTTTAATACATTCCTTTACACACATATATATCTCTAAAGGACTTTACACAC
>JAOEGS010012518.1:0-22104 GCA_025447755.1 Corythornis vintsioides | reverse complement strand
AACTGACTCCCATTGCCTCTTGTCCTGGCACTGGATGACACTGAGCAGAGTCTGGCTCCATCCTCCCTACACTCACCCTTAACATATTTATAGACACTGCTGAGCTCCCCCCTTAGTCTCCTCTTCTCCAGGCTAAAGAGCCCCAGCTCTCTCAGCCTCTCCTCAGCAGGGAGATTTTTCTGCAGAGACCCCAAGCCTGGGCTGAGGTTTTAGCAAAGACGAGTTACAGGACTCAGGATACCCCAGAGAAGTGACTGCAGTGGGCTGCAGGTAGCTTGGGGGGGGGGGCCTTGCACTCTGCAAACCAGCTCTTCATTGCTGCAGGGGCAGCTCCATACCACAAGCACTTTATTGCCTGGAGCAGTCTAGGTTTGAGCTCTCAGCTGATGAGATTCCTCTGCTGCACAGGTCTGGCAGGCAGTGCTCTCCCCTGCCCCCATCACTTGCTAAGCCTCACGCCAGCTGTTTGCTTTCAGACTGTACCAGAGCCAGAGCTGTCAGGTCCAGAGAGAACAGGATCTTCCCTGAGACTTGCCATGCAGTGAGTGATCATCATCTCACAGAGCAGGATGCTCAAAACATTAAAATGCAAGAACAGAAGGTGAAATCAAAATGTGAGTCTTGCTCCAGTGTCTGAGTTAGCTAAAGCTTTATGCTGCTTGCAAAGTACACTGCCTGTTCTTTGATAATTAAAGCTTGAAATGATTCTGTGGATGCTGCAGGGATTGATTTCAGAATGAGAGGGACTTTAAAAGTTGCTGTGAGAGAAAGCTTGGTAATAATGAACGAATTTATGTTAGGAATGTGAAAACCAACCCGTTTCTTTCTCAGTGCTTCTCATCCTGATCCTGGCAAGCATCTTCCTATGCTGCATTTCCTGTGCTGTGAGAGCCATTCTGCATTGCTGAGAGGCTCAAAACTCAAGCAGTTTGTAGTCAAATGACCAGAGGCCTTGATCTGACCACTCTAAGCTACCAGAATGCACTCTAGCCTATAGAGGCTGCAGTCCCACACTGTAGTCTTAGCAAGAGCTCATACTCTTCACTTTTTCTGCACTATGAAAACCTGGCAGAGGACAGAATTGCCCCTTTCAAGTTCTGTTATGTTTTCAGTGCTATTAAATCAGAAATGCATACCCTGTTATACTGTAATTTTGCAGGTTGATACGTCTTAAGCATCTTTTGGTACAGCCAAGTCCTACGAGAGTATTATTATTTCATGGAACTTCCTTTCCCTGTACTAAAAAAATAATACTTTCTTTGCCTTGGCTAGCATTCAAATGCTAAAAATAAAATGCAGAGAAACCAAGAAGGGGACTACAGAGGAGGCAGTTTGCTGTGTGCCATTTCTGCACCCATGCAAAGGTCGTTTTCATGTACTAGAAAGCCAAAAGATGCTGCAATGTGCAGCCTGCAGCACAGAAGGGATGATGAAATAGGGAAGGCTGGAGGCAGAACCTCTGCATCTCTCTGCTGTTCTCATGCATGGAGTGGGAAGCTTCAGTTGGTACTGCATAGTAACTAAGGGAAAAAAAAAAAAAAGCCTTTCTAGAACTGCCAAATGTCCTCATTATACAACACATGCACAGTGCTATGCTCAGAGAACATTTACATTGAAAAAGTCCAAGTGTTTTCCATTAACCTTTCAGAAACATAATATTCTTTGCACTGAAAGCTACTTGGTCATTTGATTTTGTGCATTGAAAAGAGGCATTAATGTGATGTCTACATTTAATTTCTTCTCTATCTCAGTAGTGCTTTCTAACATCACCATGTGATGTCTGATTTCTTCTCCATCTCTCACTGATTGAGGTATCTCCAGCTTCAACACAGTTGCAGCTGGTCCTGACTAGATTTACTTTTGTTTTGTTTCCCAGTTCTTCCCTAGCTTTGGATGAGATCTGCTCATGAGGCCTCCTGTACTACATACAGAAATACCTCCAGGGCATTGTATAAATTAATATTCTATCCATGAATGTAGCTAGTAGTTAATTTTTCACTGATTAATTATGATCAAGTTGAAGAGAATGTTCACATGTATGCTGGAGTATTAATATACTAGTGCCAGCCTTTTGCAATCTGCAGTCTATTTTAGTGGTGTTCAATCTAGCAGTTTCAGAAACAAGAACAGTGGTAAATAGTAGCAGTATTTTTAGTTTAGCTAATTAAATTTTTATCACTGGATGGAGGATTTGAGTTTATGGCATTTTCAAGTTTGGCATGGGAAAAGAAAAGAATTCTCAAGAGCTGCTTTTTGCTGTAACCTGTCATACCTTATTATGATGTTGCCAGCTCTCTGATGGAAGACAAAACAAACTTCCATTTCTTTCTTCACAGGAAAGGAGAGGAAAGAGAGCCCAGTAACTGCAGCCAGTGAGTACCCCTGAAATAATCCCCTGCTTGCTATCAGTGACTGTCTGGAGCATTTACATCCAGTGGGAATGTAAATGTTACCATGAGAGAACATGAATGAATTACAACAATGACCTGATCTGTAGTTATCAAATGACATCTAGAGAAACAGAAGATGCATTCTCATTTCTCAGGCAGTGTAGCTGGGTCTGATGCCCATTTGCAGACCTGCAGCACAGAGATGAAACATCACCACTGATTTTGATGCTGCATAAAGAGCAAACAGGAGTAGTTTGGCACAGTGGATTTTTTGTCAGTGTTTGATTTCTTGTCCCTAACTAATGGCACACGGTGATTTTCTATGCAGAGAAGCAACTGCTTTATTTTCTTCCATCTGCTTGCCACAATTCTGTTTCCAGATGCAAAGAAAATCTTTCTCAAGATGGCAACTAACAACTTCAGAATAGAAAAAAACTGGGTTTGATATTCCAGGCCCTAGTTAGGTAGCTGATTCTCAGCCCTTTGAGCAGTGTGAAAGCTTCAGGTTTACTGCTTGTGTATAAAGGTGACACTATTCTCACAAGCAAGGTTTGGCAGGATTGGGCTTTTTCATTGCCAAAGCACTGGCACTGATTTATTTAATAAGCTGCTCTAGTCCTCTTGGGCAGACCTATGCCATGTTTGTTCCCCAGGCTGCTGCTTCCCAGCACTGGTGACACTGAATTATCTTTGCCTAGCTGTTGAAACTCTGCAGTGACTACAGTAATATGGATTAGAAGGAAATGGGAACATTTTGGAAGGGATTTTGAGAGACATTTCATCATAATCCTAATAGCCTACAAAACAACTGATGATGTGTTCAGAGCTACTTAGAACTGATAGAAGAGAATTACATGTATTTGAGATTTTACAGTTTAATATCTGTTCTTTCACATTAATGGCAGTAAATAAATGATGCCTGTGTACAATTGCATAATGTACAGGAAGGTTGATTTCCTTTTTTCACTTTATTTCTAAGGTCCCTCTGCATTACTTGACATCCATCCCTTTTGCTTGAACTAAACTTCAAATCCATGCCCCCAGCATCATTTAGGGAATAATTGATTTCTAGAAATCAATTAAACTAACAGACTAATTTACCTTCAAATACCATTTCAGTTCAATTATACACTGACATTAAATATCCTTTTATGTATCATTTGCTACGTAGATTTTTTTCAGCAGCTCTAAATGTTACAAAACTGATGACAAAGGGATAGTTTGTACAAATTGCCCTAGGAAAATTTAATTATGAGGCCTCAGGTACAGAGGAGGCTCTGTACCAGCCTGCTGTGCTAACTTACAGGGAAGTGGAGTTCATGATTTTGTCACAAAAATACTAAGATGCTCAGAAGGTGAGAATAAAGCAGGCTGTGAACTCTACTGTCACTAGTTAGCTAAATGTGATCCCTGGAGAGTTTGAAGTATAGTTAATGTTCCAACTATGCCACACTGAAATTCCAGTTTTGTGATTATAAATTCGAAAGGTTCAAGAAAGAAAAAAAGAGAACAGCAAAATACAGAAAGTCCCTGAAATGTATCAATGCTGTTGTTATTGATGTCATCTTCCTAGCCAAAAGACTTGAATAGTTATGTTACAAAAGCAGGACAACCTGGGCAGTCTCCAGATGCTGTCTGAATGATGCAGGTGAATGAAGAGTGCAGTTTTCTCCTGGATGTGTTCTCCACTACTGTAGCTACTAGCCAAGTGTAGTAACCACAGAAATTAAGAGATCCATCCAGATCTGTGGACAGTTGACATTTACATTCAGTTTCTACTTAGAGTGGATCTAAAGCAAAGAGTAAACTGCTTTCCCTACCAGGAGGTAAAATACAGGTTATCAGTACCAGCACATAGTCTAGCAGACACAGTCAGTGTCAGATACTCATTTTGGTTTCCTCTGCTCCCATGTGGCCCTTGCTTGGCAAGAGATTTTTATATATTTTGGTGACTGGCCCCCTGCTGAAATGTATCTCAAAAAAACCCTGCAGTAAAATGAAAGAGAAGCTACAACTGGGAACTTAATGAATGAGCCATATACTCATTCACTGTAAATTCAAATTAACTCCAGTAATTTCATTAATAACATGGAGAAAATTAGTCCTCGTCACCCAGGAGCAAAGATGCCAATGGTGGGACAAGTATTATCTCTTTCCAGGAATTTGTCAGGTATCTGTAGCTTTTTTGTAGGGGCATTCCTTCACTTCTCAGATGCTAAATGTTGTATTTGCTAAAGCCCTAAGCACTGACATACTGTGCAGTCTGTTGATTCTGCTCTCCAGGCTGCAGCTGACAAAATGGATGAAAGCCTATGGTGATGATAAGACCAGGGGTTCTTCTTCTTCACACCACTCTACAGATATTAGCTAATTAACCACCCCAGCACTGTTGCAAAATGGGTAACTATTCATCTATTTTTCAATTATCTGAAAGATTTTATTCTTTTTTTTTTTTGAAAAAAAAAAAACCCACTTCAATTTTGCACAAACAGATTTTTGTTCTTCTGTTTTATTTAGCATCTGGGACCTCAGCAGTACTTCAATTAAATCATCATATATTAGCATATAAATTAAGCCTGCCTAGTATTCTGAGTTTCTCCAAAGAGTTTCTTCAGGAATTAAGGAAATTAGTTGTTGCTAAATAGCTGGCACATGCAGGAAGAAGTCTGCTCATGTCCCAGCTGTGAGTAACTGAATGAGGTCTGTCTGGTTTAACATACAGGAACTGAACTAAGTTTTGAGGTGACAATTAGAAAACCTGAGCTCATTCTTTAAGAAAAATAAAAAATCTAAATTTAAGATGGCATAAAACATCTCATATGTCAAGTAAAAGTTAATAAATTGTTCCTGTCAAACCTACATTTTTACATAAACCTATTGAAGAATTAATTCAGATTTTATTTTATATGTAGACAAGTAATTTACTAGCATGTGATTCATACAGAATTCAACTAAGGGAGGTTTCAGCCACTGTCAAAAATACAGGGCATTGTAAGGAATCATAATTTATATGCAAATTATAATCTGTATTTGGACTACAGAGAATGTATCATTTAAAACTCTGCTCTTTATATAGAACAACTAAGCAGCAAGTTGTGTCTCTCTGCACCCCTCTACTGCCCAAAGGACAATAATGAACTCAGCATTTATTACTCATAAACAGCTTGAGTTATATATTTGTTGTATGAGTTGTAGCTTACTCGGGACTGCTGTAAAAGCTCTGAAGAGATATTTTTTTCCTATTTTAATGAAAAAAGTCCCACATGCTCATTATCCTCACTGTCCACTAGGCATAGTTTTTTTGAGCCCTGGCAGAGAACACATCCTTTGTGCAAAACCTTGGCAGAGAATGTGTCTTTGCTGGCTCTTAGTCTCCCATCTGTGGGAGCATCCTTCCTACAGATTCATGCCTCAACATGAGAATAACAGTCCTGTTCTGCCTGTAACATAACAGTCCTTCTCTGCCAACACAGAGATACAGCACAGGCCCTTCTTATTCCTCAAAGGGAGTTGTTCCCTCCTTGGCCTTTAAAATACAGGCTTGCTACAGCTTCACTTGGACTCTGCAAGGCTGTTCCCAGGTCAGTTTGGCTAGGAAGCCAAGCAGTCCTGCTGTCAGTGCTGGCAGTCAGTCAGTCACCCAGCCACACAGTCACTCCCTCACTCTCTCCCTCAGGCTGGTGCCATGGGTGAGCCTTGGCAAGCTGCAGCAGCTGGTGCAGTGGTGCAGCAGCTCACTGTGGTACAGCAGCTCACTGCCACCTTGGCAAGCTGCAGCAGCTGGTGCAGTGGTGCAGCAGCTCACTGCCACCTCTTGGCACTGATCTGCAGGGTTGACTCTTACTGCAGCCAAGTTTTGCAGTACCTCAAAGCCCTACTGTATAAAGGAGTTGAGAAAATGAACTGATCTCTAACTGCAGATCTCAAGGACATTATAATGCAATAATGCAGTGATCTAACAGTGGACAGGGAAGTATAAATGGCAGATTGTATAATCCTATTGTACTAGAAGTGCATCTCAATAAGCCTAGAGAATGTGGTTAGAATGCCATGGAACCCAGTTATTACAGCAATATCAATTAGCTGTGATTGACCTCAGAGGCCTATTTAAATTACTTCAGTAGGAAGCATGAATGTCGAGTACAGATTGTAGGAAATGTGCCATATTAGCTTTAACTTTCACACACTTAATAACTGAACAGATAATTTACCAAGTGCTTTATAAAAGACTGCATATCTTAAAGCAAAATTATTAAATGGAATATTAACTTCAAACACATTTCCTTTTTAGAAACAGCACCAGAAATTGTTTCGAGGTTGAAGTCAAAATAATTCCTCCAAAATGTTTGGAATACTTTAATATCTAATTTCTGCTGTTTCAAAACTCTGTATGTGCATGACTACAGCAGTTGTAGAACATCATAAGGGAGACCAATAATACTCCAAATCTGCAGGTTCTAAAAGCAGACTTGCTGAAACAAAGGGAACGTTCCTGTTGGTACTTCTTACTGAAATAATCTCTGCTATCTTCATCATATAAAGTTCAGAATTATCATCTCAATTTGCCTGTGGCATGGGATAAAAGAGAGAAATAGTATTTTCAGGTACATGTAGATGTCCTTTATAACACCTTTGTAGGCCAGTTTCATCACGTTGTTTTGAAGACTGTTCTGTTTGCATTGAAGGCAACAAAAAAAGTAAGAGGAGTTTTTATTCCCCACAAAGCTGAAGGATTGACCAGAGCTACAGAGCCAGTTGGAAGAGTTTCTTTCAGAGAACTTCTGCTGCTGTGTGATTGCAGTGTAAGGAGTACTACCAGTGACACAGCCATGTCAAAAGGGAGCCATTTAACTCCAAATTAAAGGAATTTTATATTGTCTGTACTTGGAACAGATGGTATCCTTATTCATTTTGTGAGAATAAACTACTACTAAGCTCCAAACAATTTACTCACTCCTCAGGACTGTGGCCAAGTAGCTTGCTATCTAGCTCTGTGAGTTTTCCCATCCAGCAGTGATAGGAAAACAGACCCAGCTCTTGGAACATTCTGTTCCCTTTGGTGACACTCCTGGGAGGACTTGAGGCCTCAAAACCAATAACACACTTTTCATTTGCAAAAGAATACTGTGGAGGATCATCTTCCCAGAAAAACTCCAGGCAGGATTCAGTCCACTACCATCCCAGGGTGAGATGAGCAATACAGCATGGGTGTTTATTTCTAACCATGGCTCTCCTCTGCTCAACAGCCAGGATTATTACATTGCTGAAATACATCAATGTACCTCTTTTCAGATAGTGTAGTTTTCTTGGGAAGTAGTTAGAGATACTCTTCTGTTACTAGGTTAGTGGAGAAGGGGAGGGCTGTTCTGCTGCATAAATGCTGCTCTATGAAATATGCTGAGATTTGCCCATACTGATTACCTTCATTTATGAACTCATGTTTTTCTCTAGTTGCTAAAAGGAATGGTTTCCTAGCTGCAGTGGCTGCTTGGGGATACCAAGCTGCTGTCAGTTCCACTGTCTTTGCAGTGCAATGCTGTATTGGTGACAGATTTGTTTGCATAGCCTAAGGAATGCAGTCTAAACCCAAAGCTTTGATTGACAGCTAGGAGATTCTTCCTGAATGCAGTGTCAGATTAGAATTCCAATTTAATTGTGCATAAAAAATACCTCCATCTGTGAGCAATGCTGCATGGGTACCCTGGAACTGAAGCTCTTGTAACAAGGTGTAGTATAAACACAGTTCTGTCTTCCCACTGCTCAGCTTTCCTCTGCCTCTGTAAAGGAGGTTAATCTGTGGTACTTCTGACTTGATTTTGCTACACTTTTCTAGTTAGCAGTAGTGTAAAAAAAAATGCACTAGCAAAGACATAGTAAAAACTCAAAGATCCAGCTTCCTGGGCTATTTTACATCCATTTGTGTCAAATGGATTGCCCTTTTTTTGGAAAGCTGAACTCTATAAAGGTTATTAATGGGTAGGAGCCAAGACTTGCTCAAGAGTGCAATGGAATTAATAGGGTAGAGAAGGAAACTTGAGCACCTTTGAACTTGTTTTCCAAGGTAGAGGCCTTAGAGTTCTCCCAATTAAAAGTGTAATTAGTCTTGGACAGAATTCCTTACCCCTTTCCTTGTTTTTGTCTGTTGCAGTTACCATACCAAATCTGCACAGGAACCACTGCAAAGAGACCAAGAAATGCCACCCTGAAACAGCTCACCCAGTCAAAGCTTTCCAGCCTGGCAGCATCATTTATGGCAGCAGCCATATTCAGCTTCCACCATCTGCTCTGCCCCTAGTTACCAATGCCATAAAACCATCTTTCTCTGGGAAATCAGTCAGAAAACATTATTCATGCCCTTGCTTGTTACTTCTACAGTAGCAGGTCAGGCTTAGCATAAGCAATCAACAATCAAATGCACAGAGAAACATATATACTGAAGGTACATTGCTTACCTCATCCAGAAAACACAAAGCAGATGACAACTGTCAGGCCTATCTAGAATTAGCTACTTGTTTTCTTTTGACTACTTTTGATAACTGCTAATTTATTTAGAAGCCAGTATTTAGACAAAAAAGGTGTAATTTAAAGTAGCACAAGTATTTAGGCGGGGAGAAATAATGAACTTTTATTGTAAATGTGTCTTTCTTCCTGGCACGTAGATGAGAGGGTTTGAACAACAATCTTGCAGAGAGATCTAGTTAGACTGGAGTATTGGGCTGTGGTTCAGGATGAATTGTCTGTCAAACTGTCAGAATGGCCCCTCCATTGGAATACACTGAGTGTCAATGTCCCACCTGCTTTACCTGGAATGATTTGGATTTCATGGTTCTGTAACAGGAGTGTTTTAAAAGTTGCATGGCTGAGAATCTGGTTTAAATATCTACAAACGCATCCTTTTTAACCAACTAGATCTAGCAGTTTGGTTCCTGTCAGTGTCACTGATCTCTCCTGGTGACCTTTCCCTGAACATGTTTCTCCATCTTCCCTACAGCCACTGCCTGGAGATGACTGACGTCTAGGAGCTGGCGATGGCAAACAGGAGACGCCAGAGCACCACAGCCAGCATGCTGGAGCACAGAGCAAGGGCCTGCCCTGCTGCAGCTCACACCAGGGAGCCTGAAAACGAGGAGAGTGACCTTCCTATTGAAGATTATGCAGCAAAGGAGGTGGAACTGGCACCTGTCAGAGCAGGGAGTCCCACGCCTGCGGAACAGGAGTGCAACGACCACAGCGCCGACGGCGACTCCAGCTCCGACTACGTGAACAACACCTCAGAGGAGGAGGACTATGATGAAGGCTTGCCAGAGGAAGAGGAGGGGATCACATACTACATCAGATACTGTCCAGAGGACGACAGTTACTTGGAAGGAATGGACTGCAATGGGGAGGAGTACATTCCCCATGAGGAGCACTGTGTTGAGACGGACGAGTGTCAGGAAGCTGTAGAAGAATGGGCCGAAGGGAAAATGCAGGACCCAGCTGAACATGAGGTGACAGACAGGCAAGAGTGGCAGGAAGGTCAGGATAATGGCGTTCAGATCTTGGAGGATGAAGTGTCATCTCTGGAGATTCAAGACCAAGAAGAAAGCATACGGTACTGCCAAAGTGAGGGTGGCTATCCAGACTACTACCCCGCAGAGGCTAACGGAAACTCGCAGGGAATATTGCCATACCATTCCAGAAAAGAGGATGCAGAGCTGGAAGAGCAGGAAGAGGACATTGATCAGATTGTAGCAGAAATCAAAATGAGTATGAGCATGAGCAGTATTAACAGTACAACAGAAATGAGCCCAGAGCACACTGGGACTGAAAACATGGCACATGACTATAAAGAGACTTGTTCAAAGGGAGAAGCTGTTCACAGTGCTAGCAGACATGAGGGGAGGCCCAAATCACTCAACCTCCCCTCAGCCTCTAAGAATGGTGGAGATGTGCCTAGAGGTTTTAAAGCAAAGTCAAGAACCCCAGAGGACAGACAGAAGTGGCCACAAGAGCAGGTAGGAGGGTTCTCTGCTTCACCAGTCTCAGAGGCATTATGCAAATGTTCTTTATTCCAAACAGAATTAGAGAGCAGTGCTTTAACACTGTATTGCAATCATAGCTATTGTACCAGTAGAAAAAGGGGCTGAATAGAATCAATTTAGAGAACTAGGGAAGAAGGTTTGCACAGAGAACAGACATTTCCAAGTAAAACACTTTCAGATGGATGGGGCACAACTAGTTGATTTACACTCTACTGATTCTGCAGGGACACACTGGATGAAAGCAATCACTCAATGGATTAAAAAAACCCTCCAAGTACTTCAGCACTGCTTTCCATACAATGCATGCCAAGGAGAGAAACAGCACGTGAAAGCTGCAAACAGTGCCTGCATATTGCTGTGCTTTTGTACTAGCTGGGCATATTTAGACCTTGGAAATTGGAGCTTTACTTCTATCTCAAATGCTGTTAAGCATTTGTTTGGTTTTTTTTCCCCCAAGAATAGCATTGATGTTAATTTAAAACATGCATGATCTTTTCTTGTTCTAACACTGAGCACCAGAAAAAAAGAATCAAGGAATGAAGCTCAAATTTTTCTAGAGGAACAGAAGTGTGAAGTTTTCTTCTTTCATTTTCTTGAAATTTCCAACTGAACATGCTTACTTCCTTATAGAGACACATATCTAATTCCCTTTGCTCTAAGGTCAGCTTAGAGCTTTGACTTTGCACCTCTGAAGCTGTATGCAGATGGATTTTAGTTATCTTCTGCAAAGAGATCTACAGAAGATAAAACATACACTTACTAATCTGTCACCTGTTAAGTGAATTCTTTTATTTTTAATGAAAATGCTTTTTTTCAACTTCAGGGGTATGCTTCCTGTTTCAAATCTATAAATACTATGATTTTTCTATGTGCCCTACAGTTAAGCAATTCAATGTAGATGATTCTATTAAAAAACAGACATCAAAATATGCAAATTCTTCTGAAAAACAGTAAAAGGAAATCAAATGTTGAAGTATGTGCTGATGAGACAGGTTGGCATTTATTATATTGGAGCTAAAACATCTTCAGGAGGTATTTTCAGATTTCCCATAGCTAAAGCAAATTTTTAATATTAACTTCTACTTTCTATTTTCAGAATTATAATGAGAACCAAATTCTGTAGCTTACTATATTCAGAGCCTTGCTGCCAGCAGAAAAGTTGTAGCTGTCACGGGTAAGGTTGATGATCTGGAGTGGTTTGGATTGTTGCTAGTTGTTGGTCAGGAGCAGAGAGGTCCAGCTAGCATGGCTTAGCCTAGCACAGTACACCAGAGCATTGCTGCTCCTCAGTTTTGAAAGTATGTGCAGAACAAAAGAGAGCAGGAGCTCTTGAAGAAGAAAGCTAATTAATTCTCCTTTATGCTTGCATAAGAAATTGTTGAGGTTTTCCCTCCCTGAATGATTACTAATTCAAAACAGATTTTCCTTTCAATCCCTTCCTGTGCTCTGTCCAAGTTTATTTTTGCCAACTTAGTCTTTTGTGGCACCCAGGCCTGTGATCAGAAATCCTTCAGCTAGGCAAGAACTGTTCCAGATGCTTTCCATGTGTATCCTGCTGGGTGGAATTGCTCCTGCTGACAGAACATGCTGCTGCTGCTATGGTAGCTCAGGAAGGGTACACTGAGCCATTCCCACCACACATCACCAGCATCTACCACTGAAGTTATTTCACTCAGTTTACTGGGAATAGTTCCACCAGAAGAGACTTGCTACTGGGTTACCATCTCTTGAAAAAAACAGATGTTCTGGATGCACCTTGATGTTTCTATAAGCATAGTAGTGTTGAACTATCAGCCACACACATGGCCCAGTGATAATCTGTCTTCAGGAACCAACAGAAGATCATAGAAGCTGAAAGTAGAAACTGAAGCTTTGGCCTTAAGTGACAAACATAGTAATACTCATCTGCTTTACCTTTGTTCTAGAGAGACAACAAACCTGGATGAAAAGTCAATTAGATCTGTTGGTTTACTTGTGCAACAGGTAATTTAAATAATCTAGTCAACCTACCACAAAACACCTCTCTCCCAAGAAGGGTTTTTTTTTTTTCCTTCTTGGAGCCTATCACAAGGAACCTGTTTCACTTGGAACCTACCACAAAATACCTCTTATCCAAGAAGCTTAATAGTCTTGAAGATGAGTTTCAAAATCCATAAGCCCATGCCCATTATTTGTTAATATTTGAACAGTATTACTGGTAAGGAGGTTGGCAGGTATAAGCCTCAATATGCAGATATTTAAGTGTAGTAATAAAACCTTAACCATGTTGGGGTTTGCTTACCAACCCTCTACCCAAAGAGGCAACAACTCTGGAAGACTCACCTTTCCTTCCTCTCTCACCACTTTATTCCTCTGAATAAAATACATAAGGGACTAAAGGGGTGGTTTACAGGGCATCACCAGGGCTGCCACCACAGCAGCATTCAGGATCACAGCTGGATCACAGCTGGACCACAAGCTGAGAGCAGCTTTTGACTGAGAAGTGAAGCAGCTTACACTGAACAACCAGTAGCTTGAAGAGACAGTAGAAGTCAGTCATTAGCAGCCCTCATCTCCAGCTAAGGGGTGCTTATGAAGGGAGCCTGGTTGGCTGGGAGGGGTCCTGCAAGGTTGGTGGGAGGAGGGAGGCCCAGGTGGCCCCAGCCCCTGGCTATTAGCCATCAGGACCTGGAGCTGTTTCTGAACCATGGGCATAGATCCAGTGACCTCAAGCAGAGCTCAATTTGCCCTCAGACTAAAGACTTTCTGCTGCTTCATGCTCCTTCACATGGTACTGGACACTGCCTCAGTACTTGCTTAGAAGCAAAAGTGTTAGTAACATTGCACCTTTCATGGTTTTCTATCTTTCCTTTGCAGAATCTGTCCTCTTACCAGAATCTTAGTGTAGGCTAGGAGACTTCTCACATAGCTGTGCAGTCAATACCAGACCTTCTAAACTGCAAGGTCAGGGTCTGAAGTATAATACTTGATAGTGTTTCCCTTAAATGAGATTTTTCTAGCTATTGTAGCACTTTAAAACAACAGTATAAACTGGAAACTCTGTAAGAAACACGAAGAAAGCAAGTATCTAGTGTGGCAAGTTAGTTGACATTGCACCTGGGGTTATGAACTAACTTCCAGCCCACACTGAATGTAAGAATTTATGTTTTCTAAATTCCACAAAGAAGTGCCAAGGTTTTCCATTCATCTTTGGTTTAGGAGCATCTCCTTTGTACATAACCACGTATGGGAGATGGAGCCTCTCCTGTTGTGCATAGTTTTCTCCTTTGAAACTCTGAAGTCTTATGGAAAGAAATGGAAGCCCTTCCCCCTGGACTTTTCTGGTCTTTCCTTCTGGGATGCCATGCTAGCAAATGTTTACCATGAAGATCTCACCCTCATTTTGTAAAGGGTCCTTGGAACAGCCCCCAGTTTGCAGGCAAATACAGACAGTCTGAGCCAAGCACAGCTCCCCTTCCTGACTACACTGCAGAGGTGGGTGTGCTACACTCCCCAGCTGAGATCTCAAGTGTGGTGTTGCACTCATCTTCGTGTGAAGTGCTCACACTGACATCTTCCCTGGCACAAGAGCAAAGAGTGAACAGATCAGCCAGAGGTGGAAAATAATGTGTGCACAGATGTGCATAAAAGAAATGCCAGAATTCCTTGTACCTGAGATTCTGCATCGTTAGACTTGGACTCCTAAACATGTAGGTGAAACATTGGTGGGGGGAAAAAAAAACAGTCTTCATGTGCAGACACCAAAGGGTAAAAAATTCTTATGTGCCTTGTAGATGTGATGTCATTGATCCCATCTCCTCATGCATTTTGGGCAGGATTCTCTTTGGAAGCCAGGCAATATACAATAGCAACACAGATCCTACATATGTATCTATGCTACAAGGCTTGTTTATATTCCTAAAACTCTGATTTGGGAACTCCAGTAAATGACAGCTATGTCTAAATCAAAAATGAAATGTCAATGAAGCGTTCAGTCATATTTTATATTAAAAATACCTGGAATTCCATGTGCAACTTTGGTGAGTGGTGCAGTCCCCTGGGCTGAATAAGTCATTAGCATTTAGGATTGGTAACAGACAGATGTTCCCATGTTTATGGCCCCCAGGTTATGCTTATGAAACCAGCCAGCCAGGTGCATTTCTAGTTCAGTCAGGTGTGTGGCAAGCAGAACTGACAGGGTTTTACATCAGTAACATTCTGTTGGACATACTGGAGTGAATACACTGTTGACAGGTTTAATGTGTCTTCACTCCTCTGCTTAAAGCATATGAGCTCATCCTCCTGTTCTAGGGAATCATGACCCATTATTCTTCTGCTTTTGTTCAAGTCCTTTAGATATTTACCTCATTCAAGTGTTTCACTGCCCATCAGCACATCTTGCTCCTTATCAGTGTAGCCATGCTATGCAATTCTCCTGCTCTGGCCCCAAGCAGAGCACCCAGAGTTCTGTTCACAGGTAACATGCAGGCTGACCCTTTGAAATGATACTAATCATAATTCTGGGTTCTTCCTTGGCACAGTTGTTTGGAAAGCCTTACAGTGACAGTGGCATTTAGGCACTCTTTTTTTATACATAATGGGGCAACTAAGAAAAAAAAGAAAATGAAATATCCTAAACCATAACATTTGTTCCAATAATCACCTTGGTTTTCCAGACTTCTAACACTGAAACTTGGCCTAAAAGGAAGGAGGTGCCATGAAACCATTGCCAATCCTCTTTTCTTCCAGGTGTGTAATGGTTTAGAGCAGCCAAGGAAGCAACAGCGTTCAGACCTCAATGGACCTGCTGACAACAACAACACACCCGAGGTGGGTACCTCAGGCAGGGGCCTGCTGCTGCCTGTCCTGTGGGCAGGCTTCCACAAGGGAAAGCAGGCTCTGAATTAGCAGCTTTCTCCCTCTCACACACAGATAATTAGGCTCTGTTTTTCTTCCTGAGCTGACAATAAAGAACGTGTCTGGATATTCCAAAAAGCCTTTGAACTAAACCCATTGCTGCCACATTCATTTGATGCAGCTGTCCACTACATGTACTCAAGCCTGATACTTTCTGATGACACAGAGAATAGGGAGAACACTTAAGAGATTCTGGGTTTGGATTACTGGAGAGCAAAAGTAGCATGCAGAAGAAATTGGCTTCTGCCTTTCTTCTCTTCCCCCTGCCCCACAGTGTCAGTCTTTGAAACCAAAGGACTGCTTTATTCCCATGGGAATACTGTTCTTTAAATAACACCTAATACCAAGCACACCATTCAGAGCTGAAGGCTGAAACAACATCTTTTTGTGTGGCTTCTGTGGCAAGTTGTATCCTGGCTCAGGCAGCTGTGCCAAAGGCACAGGGAGAGACAGACCTGCTCTTGTCACTGAAGGCTGGAGCAAAGAAGACATCTAAGAATGCAGAATGAGGTTCTGCTTGAGGCTAGACATAATGAAATTCAGACTTAAAAGCAGAAGCCTGTTATCTCAAAAACATATAACATATATAGCCTGTAGCCTGTTCCATTAATGAAGAGGCACATTTCTAAAGCCTCTTCCCATCATGGAGAGTCAGCCTCTTTCCTGGAAACAGGAATATCTGAGGAGGCTGGCAAAGGGAAGGGCTGTATCTGTTTATTGGGAACAGACTGGGGTGAGGAGAGCCCCTGCAGAGACAGGTGTAATGCTCTGTACAGATCTTTTTAGCCACTGACCTTGCTTTGTGAAATGGTCTTAACTGGAAATTTGGGCTATCAGTAGGCAGTGGGATCCAATGGACAAAGTACTGCTCATTTCACAGCAGACTCCCCAGGCCCTTTTGAAGTTCTTCAACCCCATCCTCCCTTATTTTTGTTTGTGTGGGATCTGCTTAAAATGCTTTGGGGTTCCAGGTAAAGTGCACTGGGTAACAATCAGGTTGGGCTAATGACTGTGATGGCATTTGTTTCCCTGTCAAAACAGTGCCTATGCAGGCACTATACAGGGAAATGCTATTTTTAAACAATAATCAGCTGTTTATATTTAATATTCACATTTCATTGTGAAAATTATTTGTTACAACTACACCGTTTTTATTTCTCAACAGACAAAGAAAGTGTCTTCATTTCCAAGTTTTGTGGATGGTAAGTTTTAAGTCATCTATCATTAAAATTGAAGCAAATTAATATATTTTAAAAATCACAGTTCTAAAAACCAGTCAAACCCAAGTGAATATTGCTGAAAAGTTTAAGTATAGAACATTTTCTTCCACTGCTGTGGCATTGGGAGACTACTGGTGATAAAAAGGAGGAGCAGAGAAAAAATTAGTGAAAAATATGATCACTCCCTGATTCACAGGGAGCTGAAGAATCGTGGATGGGAGAATGCATACAGCTCTTCCTGCACAGGAACTGCAGTGAGAAAGGACAGTAGGAAACCTCTAAGGATCTGACCCCTTAGATCTGCCATGAACACACTTTTCGCCACAATGGATGTGAAAAATGAATGTTACAAACTTGATTTTGAATGGCATTCTCAACTTAGCTTTGGGAAAGTTCAGGGCAAACTTACTGTGACTCGGAGTGAATGCTCGTCCGTTTAATCTGGGAGTCAGCAGAGGCTGCCCTGTAGTAACCCTCTGAGTCCAAAAAATCCAGGCAGCTCCTGTACTACCAAATCCTCTTCCTTGCCTTGGAGGCAACTCAGGATCTGGTATGGGGGTGTAATGCAGCAACCACAGAGCCACAGACCGACCCCTTGAGAGTGCACACAGCGGGCAAACAGCCAAGCCATTGCTGTGATCTGCCAGCCAGCCTCAGAACAACTGCAATCCACAACCACAAACAGATTTCCACAGCTCTTGAACAACTTCATGAGATACTCCAGCCTGCTCTGGTGGCCCATTTGCCCCACATACAACTGCCAAAGCCTGGCCATAAGTTCCAGCAGCTCAACAAACTCCTACTGTTTCTATATAAAACCACTTACATCAAGATACTGCTGCTGTAGCTTGAGCCACCTTTTCTCTCCAGGTTCTTCATGCTTATCAACCGTGCTGTTACATTCAAAGTTACTACTGTCACCCAGAGCCTCCAAGATCTCTACAAGGTACATTCCACTGGACTCATACTTGGACAGTCTCTTCTCTTCCCACACAGTGTTTCCACCACCCAAGTTCTTTTTCTGATGCGGGCACTTGCAGTGCAGCATCTTCAGGGCAGAGGGAGCTCATAGCCAAGCATACTGCCTGCCAAGTCAGGATGGTTTCATCCAGCACCTCTAACTGCAGGTCTTACTGCAACTCCACCTACTTCAGTCCAGAGGTTACTACCATGTGAACCTGAGGATGGGAACCAGGGACAACGATCTCAAATCCATACCAAAGCTTTACTCATCTCAGGGTGGACACGTTAAACCCCTGCTCCTTCAAAACACATTGTAAGAGTGCAGTCTGCAGCTTCTGTCTTTCAGTAGCTGTGTGACCCATGTCAGAAGTAACCCCACTGCTCCCCTTGCCCAGCACAGGGTGATGACTGTTCCACCCAGGCAGCTGAGGCTCTCGTCCTGTTGCACATCCCCCGATGCTCCTGCTTTCCCAGGAGAGTCCTGCCCTTCTCCAGCCACTCCAGTCTGTTCCTGGTGCAGATTCCCCCAGCCCCCACATCTGCACAGCTCACCCCACAGCTGCCACAGCCCCCAGCGAGCAGGGGCACAGAGAAACTCCCCAGCACTCTGCTCCCTGCTGCTCTGCCAAGTCTCTTTTATGGGCACCATCCCTCCCCCAGGCTTCAGCTGCCAGGATTCCAGCTCTGCTCTGATACAGTGTCCCCTGGGCCAGGGTCCTGAGATCAGCTGGGAGAAACCTTACCTGGGAGAAACCTTCTCTCTGCCTCCACTCACAGGTTTACACTGTACCTCTACAGACACTTCAGGGTTATGTGGAAACAAGAAATGTGTATTCAAGCAGAAGTTCAGCTGACACATGGCAACAGTCATGTGTAAAGAGTAAGAAAGTTATGATAACAAGCCTATCAGCATTTCTGAAACTTGCTAGTAATTCCCATGTGGTATCAGTGCAGCACAGGAAAGAAATTACCATTATTTTCCTCTAGAATTTCACAGTCAAACCATTACGCAGTGTTTGAAATCCTCCCTGCTTGTTTAATATGTTTTCTGGAGAAATAATTGTAGTGAAAAAAAAATTATTTCTATTTTCCACTGGATTTCTTCATCGGTTTGTTCAAGCCTCAATATCCTTTAATTCAGTTTCTCATCTCTCTGCCCTCTTTTGAAAGGCAGTAACCGTCAGTGTCTCTCATGTCAGTTCCAGGACCCTGTGAACCTGAAGACCTCATTGATGGAATCATCTTTGCAGCCAATTACTTGGGCTCTACCCAGCTGCTCTCCGAGCGCAACCCCTCCAAGAACATCCGGATGATGCAGGCCCAGGAGGCAGTCAGTCGTGTTAAGGTAGGGGATTTTATGGCTTGGAGAACACCTCCTGTCCTTTGACAGGTCATCTCTAGAGAGGACAGGATATGCAGCTCAAACCTGTTCTGAAGTGCACCTAGGTGAGTACAGATGTAGTGCTGTAAATGCCATTAGTTCCCAGTGCTTATTAAGAAAATACATGGAGCTTCTCTGAGGAACTACAAATTCTTCCCAAGCCTATTCAAAACTGTTAGGAAGAATTCAATCATTAAGAACAAACTGCAGACTACAGTTGGGAAATAGCCCAAAGCAAAGGATAGTTGTTTTTCCATAGTTTTCCTCTTATGCCATTAATTCCTTCAACTTCCTACAAATTGTGATGACTACTCTCAATATATTGAACCATTGCTTTTTTAGGACAGGAAGGTTAATTACCATTGTGTTTGGATTTGATGTTATTTACAGCAAGCAATTTCTCAGTAAATAACATAGCACAGACTGCTTCATATAGCTGTATATAAAAAAAAAAGCTTGTTTTGTTAATAATCGAAACAGGAGATTTTTCTTTTACAAGTTTTGTGGATCTGTTGTAAATATCTGAATAAACAAGGGGTTAGAAAAAGATAGATGTAAATGCTAATAGAAAAATGATGTGCTTAGTCAATAAAAGTTAATGGGTAAAAATGGCAAGTTTTGAAGGAAGCCAGTTTGGGAAAGTCATTTACTTAGCAAGAGCCTGTCATGACTGCTGACTGATGGAGCATTTAGAAACAAATGGAAGGCAAGTAAGGTCCAGATCTTTGAATTTTCCAATCCTTGGAATTTCTCTTTAGCATATTGTGATGTCTCAAGCAGTTAGCAACTATTGGTTACTATTAGCTCCCTCCAAACTGTTTTGTGTATTAATGGCAATCCTAATCTGTCAGGGATACTTGACATGGAAGGGAGATTGGGGTGTGTTCTGTTCAACAGTTACACACAGATGTGTGATTAATGTGGAGAGAGAACAGTGCACACACTGGCATTTTAAACCTTTGCATATTTAGCAGGATAATGAGCAGCTGTTAACAAACAACACTTTTTGGTACCAGGCTTTTTTAACAAGCCAGCAACAGGCACAATAATGCCACTGACAGCCCATTATGCTGAGGGCTGCTCAGGATAGAAACAAACCTTTCTGTCTTGCACCTCTTTCTCCCACTGTCCCCAGATGTTTAACAGTGGATTCACAGGCAACAGGCCTCCCTGACTGCCCACACTGTCTTTTCTCTTTCTTTGTGCATACATCTGTCTGCATTCTTTTTTTCTGCTACTCCCCAGAGGATGCAAAAGGCGGCTAAAATCAAGAAAAAAGCGGTGTGTAAACTGTTTTTCTTGAATGCTAATGTTATACATTTCTGTGGTACTTGTTCTCCATGGAGTGTGGTGGCTTTCATTATGGGTCCTCATCGAATTGTCATTTGGGTTTCTTCTTTGTTAAGCAATAGAACACTGGATGGAGTAAATTAACTCACTTCATTGCTCATTTGCTGGAGTGCTTGTCTGCTGCTCTTCTTCTGTTGGATACCTGTGGTGTGTTTAGTTCAGATCCACAGCCAATGTTAGCTGGAAGATTTTTTTTTTTCTTAATATAATGCTTCCTTTTGTTTTACTAACCAAAGCAGTAAGATGTATTTCCTGCACCTGTGACTTACTGTGTGTTTATGATGTTACTGTCAATATTTGAAAACAAAATAAATTGCCAGGTAGTAGCTGGAGCAAATCATACAGGAGGCACTTCACTCAGTTGAAAACTATACCTCAGTTACCTAAATGCAGCTGTCAAAAACATCACTGAAATTCATCTTCCTCTTTGTGATGGTCTCAGAGGAAAGCAGTAGAAGACAATTAGTCAAGGAATTACAGCCTAGCTAAGCCTTTCTGAGTACAGAGAAGAGCAGCAACTATCTCTTTCTTTGTACTGTTCCATCGAAGTAGCAGGCTCTGCCCAGGGGGCTGATGCTGCCCTCAGCACAAGGTCAGACACTGGCTGCTTTGGAGTGAGGCTGCTCATGTGGCTGCTGCTGCACACCAGTCACTATAGTGTGGGCCAGCAGCCTGGAGGGATAAACAGCTCCTACTGGAGTCCGAGGGGGATCAGCACAGCTCTTGGATGCTGCAGGGAGAGGCAGCAGCTGCTTCTCCAAAGCCCAGGCACACGAGCAGAGCCAGGACTCGCCAGCCCAGGGGCATTTCACGCTCAGCCCGCTTGCTCTGTGGCACAGAGCTGCCTCCCTAGTGAACAGTGCTCAGCCCTGGAGCTCTGAAAGCCAGCTGATGGCTTTCTGGGACACGAAGGAAACATTATTCAGCACTCAGGTCTTCATTTTCTAGAAGAAAAGCTAAGCTAAAAACATAAGCAAGCTCTAAACCCCAGCACAGTGCTGAGCCCAGCTTGTAGCATTCTTGGTGAGCTCACTGAAGATAGCAAGGGCTGAGCAGCTGAGGGGGAGTAGGTCACCTTCTCAGTTCTGGTGCCTCAGGTACTGAAGTGCATCCATGAGACAGTGGGAAGAAACAGCCATACTCTTACTTCTGTCCTGGCTATACATAGAAAGTGATAGAGCTGCCAGTCCCATGGGCTCTGAAAATGCACTCATCCACAAAATCTGAGGATGCTTCACTCTCTCTGTGCAGCAAATGCATCCTTTGCATGTATTTTAAACCACCTTTGAGTAGCTGTCTTTGTAGTGGGTTTACAGTGCAGGTGCCTCACATCACATTATGCTTGAAGCCATGGGTGAATTTAGCATTCTAAAGAGGAAATTCAAATGCCCCTTGTAACAAAGCATCTGTCTTTTAGACTTCAGAGGGAGATTCCCAGGCCTTGACTGAAGTGGATCTGTTCATCTCCACACAAAGAATCAAAGTTTTAAATGCAGACACACAGGTAAGTCATGATTACAACTCCTATTAAAAGAGTTTTATCTTTGCTCAGTTTGGATAAAATCACCACTCAGAAGAGCAGTGTTAGATCTGTTGTTACTGCAACCCTTGCCATTTAGCAGCAGAGTAATACTGACCCAGGAATTGCTTGTTGGATCTGCTGGGAGATGCCTGCAGGCTGCTGAGATCTGTAATTCAATTCAGGAAGAGACTCAAACAGCTTTCATAATGCATGTGTGTTGTTTCTCTGAAAGCTTTAGTACCCAGATCAGGCCAACAGGGAAGCAATTCCATTCACAGAAACACAGAATCACAGAGTGTCAGGGGTTGGAAGGGACCTAGAAGATCATCTAGTCCAACCCCCCTGCCAGAGCAGGGTC
>JAOEGS010012516.1:7044-18725 GCA_025447755.1 Corythornis vintsioides | reverse complement strand
CTCATCTCATCTCATCTCATCTCATCTCATCTCATCTCATCTCATCTCATCTCATCTCATCTCATCTCATCTCATCACTAAGGCAGCAAGATGCCTTAGTGCCAGGCTGCAGTGAAAGTGGTGCAAAGGCCTGACTCATCTGATAAAAGTGTATCAAAACTTTCTAGTAAGGATGAATACTTTAAGTTATGTGCTTTTTTTTTATGGAGAGAGGGTAAAGAAAATGAGAGGGAATTGGTAGGTAGCAAATCTGCTAATGGATAGAGGACATTTCACTGACTCATTTGTAGTATCACTTGGCAGCTTTTCTGAGGGTTATGTTTCACACAGCAAGGCTATGGGGAAGAAAATGTCATTTTACAAGTACAGGGACATCTATGAAATCCCTTCTGTAATCATGAATATGATCTTAGCTTTATAGTAATCCTGGTAGGCATGTCCTTAGCTAACCACTGAGGTAAAGAAGTAAAAGCCCTTTACAGAGGGCTGGCCTCTTATAACTGCTATGACACTTATGGACCAGCAACAGGCTATAGTGTGAGGGAGCTTGACTGCGCTCTGTTATTTACTCTGGACTTAATTTCTGGATTTCAAGTTTCTGGTGGCCTTTGTTCAGATGCCTAAGCACAGAATTATTGTAAAATAAAGACGAGGCCAAACTTGGATTTGGAAAAGAAATCTCTGGCACTATTTGAAACATATACAAAATCATGAGGTTTGGCTAACCTTGCTGAGAAGCTGTTGCACAACTGTGTATGTCAGAGATTAGTAATTAGCCCTCATGCAGATCCTGATGTCTTGGTGGTCTTCAGAAAAACTTATATTTTTAAGTCACAGTAGTTTTTAATGCCAAAGAATAAATCTCTGCTTATTCAGATAATGCTACTGCAATTCCATTTCAACTCAAATGAATGCTGGCAGAAACAGTAAAGTTTCTTACAGAGTGAATATGTCTCTAGTAGGTAATTCAGATTTTAGATGGCTGGAGTGACATCTGAAGACATGGGTTCCTTTTCACTGTAGAAGTCTCAAATTCCTAATTTCAATTGTCAAAAGGTAAATGGGGTGAATTATCCACTTAAAGCTATATTATAAAAGGATTTGTATGTTACTAAATAAACCATAAAATTTGTCCTTCTTTTGTCTGAGAACAGTATTCTTTGTCATGCATAGATAAACCCTGTGTTTTCCCTAACTTGGTTAAACCTGTGGGTCATCAAATATTACAGACATATGGGACACAGAAGTATTCAGACTTAGCCACAAATTTGTTTTCAGGAGGATTAGTTTGAGCCCCCTGAATACTGAGTATTATTCCAAATTGGACTTCCAATTAGCACTCTGACTTATTCAGACAAAAATATACCCAAAAAGTAGAGCGGAAAAAATTTAATGGCTATAATTTGACAAAAAATATCTTAAAGCAAAATCAAAAGTTAAAAACAAAACAAAACAAAAACAAGAACACGGAGAAAAAAAAAATCAGGACTAATTAGCACTCCACAGAGCTTGCTTAAATAGAAGTTGTTTGTCAGATTTTTAAATGACTGGCAACTAAGGACAACGTGTGTAAAGGAAGAGAGATGCAGTGGAGCCCCAGAAGAGCAATGCCTATATTCGCATGGAGGTAAGTCCACTAGGAACAGATTTACATGGTGAAAGAACTGGTTTTGAGGGTCTGACTCCCACACAAGTTGCATTTTTTGAGAATTAGTTGACATTAACTCTAGTTTCTCCCCATAGCACCCATACTGGTCAGACCAATTTAGTCCAGGATGGCCTCTTCCAGTCCAGCTCCATCTGAATGGAATTTGGGTCACTCCATCTGAGGTACAATGGGAACAGAAGTGCAGTCTGAGGAAATTATGGGCTTTGCCTCAAATCTGTTGCAACATGAAATGCTAATGTACATGCAACACATGACTTGCAGGCCTGCAATGTGGAATGATCTTATGAGGAGGAAACTTCTGTGTTCTATTTCAGCAGGCTGAGATGAGCTTTATGAGGAAATTATAGTAGGAGAACAAGTCCGTTCTATTTCAGACATACCCTGCAGTGGTAAAGCTGTACTCTTGCTAAACCATTACCATAGAGAACACTTATACCAATATACTTTGAAAATCTGTCAGCAGATCTTCACTAATACCAAATCCATTACTGAACACAGGTACTGATTTTGCTCAGAGCACATAATTGTCTGTGGAGTTTATCAGATGGGAGTAAAAATGGAAACATTTTATTTGTAACCATCTTATTTTGGGACCTCTACTCCAAGGCAAAACATGACAATGATAGGTGAGAAGGAGTTGCTCTTGTGATCCTTCAGTGAGAACATCTCTTTAAAAAAACCCTCAAGTTAACACTTTATTTTTTGAACCTTCCATGTTTAATGCTCACTGTGACCTCTAATACAGGAATACAGCTGGGACATGAGAACTACAGTACTGCTGTCAGTGCTACATGAACTGTTATAGAGAAGGGAACAGAAGTTGCTCAAACTTTGCCAGCAAACACAGCAACAAGTCTTATTCTTGTGTGAGCCAGTATTTACTTCCCACAGGACAAAATCCTTGTGAGTAGGATAGGAGGGGACCCTGAGAGGTTATCTAGTCCATATACATCCCTTTCTTCCCACCCCAAACTTGATACTTGCTTGCTTTGTTAACTTCAACTGTGCTTCAGGAACCAGGACACACTGGTTGCACACTCTTTGCCACAGGAAAGCAAGATGCATCTCTGTGTTAATTTAAGCATGATAGCCAGTTGTGCTGTTGCAGGATCACTTTATTTTGTACGCACTGGAATCCTTGCTAACCTGCAGTTTCAGCATGCAGCACAGATTAGGTCTCCTGACCAAGAACTGATCAACTGTGCAGTTTGCCAACATGGTGAATTCAGCTCCTTGGTTGACTAGTAAGGTTTGCCCTGAAGGTGCTGTAACACAGAAGAGAGGAATACTTACAAGAACTGATGATGGTAGCAGGAGGTGGGAGCTGAACGGGATAGTCCCCTGTGCATGCCTGTGACTTGGCCTAAATATCCTTTTGATAAATCTTCCTCTGAGCTTGCTGCTTTATGTATCTCAGATACCTTTGAAGGATGTTTGCTTAATTGAGAATACTTACAATCGGAAGGATTATGAGTGTAAAGTACTTTTACCAGAGCATTAGCATAGTCTGTTTTTGAAAGTTATGGTCTTAGGCAGAGCTATAAAGATAGTCACATGTCTAACACACATTTAATGAAATCTGATGGGACTTAGCCACCTATACTTCTTAGACACTTCTGCAGACTTCACTTGCTGTGGCTGCATGTTTAGGCTCCTAACAGTCTCTGCACAGCTGGCCCACACTGGCTTGCAGTCTATGAACTAAAATAATTGACATTATTGACTGGAAGCTTTTGAATATTTTATTTGTGTAGAGTTTATTTGAGCAATACAAATTACTATTTGGCAGGCAGTTCAAGTTCCCTCTAAAGGGACTTGTCTGTATTTGATAGTTTTGCCACTTTAACTACAGTGGTATAATTGAAAGACCAACACAGAAAATACTCAAGGGAATAGGGCATTATTCTGGTAGTAAATTGTTTATATTGGTCTAGCATATTACAGGACAAAACTGTACCAAATCACATAGTTTTCTACCAACATATTACTCTAAGCAAGGATTTTATCCATGTAGATTCCCTGGCCTCAAGTCCTCCTTTTAGCTAATTTAATCATGTTGGTACAATAGAAATTCTGTCAAATTTAAGGTAGTTCCAAAGCGAATTATATTACTCTCTCTTCCACTAAAATGTCTGTGACTTGCAGGTCAAAACTCTCTATTGATACCTACTTGGAGTAAAGATAATTTTTAATAGATTCATTTGACTCCACAGGCTCTGAGCAATTATATTAATTCACTGTGGTGTAAATGAAGGTAGAGTGTGGCTCTTCTATCTTATCTCAGTTGCTTTGAGGGTTTGGGGAAGATAAAGAACATACTTTTGCTTTTGATGCTCCATGTATGGAAAGCAAAGAATTATCACTGCATTACCCAAACCTTCCCCTATGAACTACTTTGAACAAGTCTTAAAGTTACTTCAATTTTTTTTGTTGTTGTTTATTTTCATCTACTTTGACTTTAGACTAGCCAAAAGACTGGACTAGATTGAAGATTTCAAAGCAAAAATGGAAAAGAGAACAGGCATCTTAAGTAGAAAGAAGAATTACTTGCCTGGATTTCTGATGGCAGTGAATGAGCCTGTCTCCTGTGCTACTGTCACCTCCTGAAGACCTGACATCTTGCCATGAGGCTGAAGGAAAAAAGCCAGCAGCAAAAGGAAGGACAACAGTGGAGAATATCAGACTACAAATGCAGAGCAAGAGCCAAGGCTGGTCACTGCAACTCTGTACTAGGCTGCATGTAAAACTAAGCCCTTTGTGGCTTGTTCAGTAGCTCCCAGCACAGTTGACCAGGCCTCGGAAGATCTCTCTACACGTATTTTATTCTCCCTATGCTCTCCCGAGAGAGCCAGATAGAGTGGAGTCAGGACTCACAGCACTGGGAATTCCCCCAGGCATTAGCTCATAGGATTTATACATTGCTCTGTTCCACCAGGCAATGTCTAAATCTGTTTAAAAGTCACTATTGCCTTCTCCTTGATGCCTAGATCCTTTCTTCAAAAGGGCTGTTGGTTCCTAAACCACTTACTGTCTTCAATGGTGCCCATCCATCACCCCTTGCTATGCTGAAAACTCCATGTCTGTTTACAAAATGTTCAAACAAAAAGGAATTTGGGAGCTGGCCTGAAATCCTTCCTTTGTGCTTTTAGCTGGCAGATGTGCACTTCTCTCTGTAGATTGCAAAATGTTTTATAGCTCCTTTCCTCCTTTTTTTTTTTTCTCCCACTTCAATTCATTCTTGCTCTCTCCCCTTAGTAGGTAACTATAGTCACATACCAAACATAAAATGGCAAGTTTAGAAGTTTTCTTACTTTTATCTTCTGTGCACCACATAAGTGAACCAAGAAAAAAAATTCTTAAAATTTGCCCTGCCCAAAGCATGGGATGCTTGTCATTCCACCAGCTGTATTTTACCTGCAGAGCCTGTAGCTGAGCTGTCACGTGATTTCAAAGAAAGCAAAAGCTGTATGAATTGTGATGTTATTTGATGGAAGATGGGGAAATGCTTCTGAAAGTTTTCCACATAGAATGTTTACAACATTTTGTAATGAAGGGAAAGTCTAAAAAGCAACAATATCCCAAAACAAATTAGATACTAGACTATGATCAGACTGAGACTGTAATCAATTATCACCAAAGAAGGATTTGACTGGAATTAGGTTTTACAACATGGGCAAAGTTGTGCAGGTAAAAGGTGAATCTGCAAAGTAGCAAAAGGTAAATCTGTTCTCTAATAGTATCCAAAAGAAGGTTATGACCTGATGCTTATGGAACACCATGAAGGTGTTTTGTTGCTGACAGTTTGGTCACAGCTATAATACAATGTAGAGTAATTAAAAATTTATCAAGATTTTTTTTTCTTTCATTGCCAGGGAAATGGACTTTCTTACATGAAGGTTTTGCTGTTATGAAATATTACGTTTCCCCCCATTAGACTAAAGACTTGACATTGTATCTTTCTCCGTTTGAACAAAACTCATTCTGCACGTCTGACTAAAAGCAAATAGCAATTTCTTATTGTTTCTCCCATTGCTCTTGCCTCAGTGACCAGTTTGTGTGAGGGCATCACCTCATGGTTAATTCTGAAGCCACCAAATTAATCCTTCTCAAAAGACCACAGTGGCAAATCATCATCAGAACGAGATATGGTGCTTAATTCTTCAGATGACATAGCTTTCTGGCTCAAAGTAAATGGAGCTAAGCGAGTGGCCTGGACATATCTCTGTGCTCTTCTGTGTGAAGGAGCCAAGGACAAAAGTTGCCTACATTATTCCACCTGCAAGTAAAATAATTTACAGACTTCAGGAGATCATTTTCACATAGGGAGGCAGGAGGAGAGAATTTGGACCTTTGCTGGGAGTTATTCCCCAGCTGAGATTCAGGCATGAATAGAGGCTGGAGGATGGCTAACTCCTCTGCATTCATGGTATTCAGTAAATGGAGAGCTCTTCTTCCTGCCTATCTCCCTTGATTAGTTCCTATCTCTCCACTTAAATCCTCCTGCTCCCTGACTCTCCTTCTCATCCCATCCTCAGCCTCTCCCTTGTTGACCTCCTCTCCCATTTCCTCAGGGTGCCTGGATCTTCCTGCTAATCCCACTCCCCATCTCCACAGTGGCTGATGTCCTCATCTCAGAGTGAAGAGGGACAGCCACTATTTGATATCCCTGTTGTCACATAACTATATTTCCATATTGTGAGGAAGCTTGCCAAAGTCCTGTTCCTCCCATAGCAAATTGAGAGCTATCACCAGCTGGTAACAGCTTGCAGACACAACTTTCTGACTGTGAGATATTCTTGACAGCAGCAAGAAAGCTCAGATTATCAATCCTTGATATCATGAAAACTTTAAATCAAATCCATTCAAGCATCTGGTTACTGATCAAAGAAAAATCTTACTCAAAAAGAAGGGGGAAAAAAAAGAAAAAAAGAAATGAAAAAAAGAAATTGAGTAATTATTTCCTGATAGGCTTAATAACTTGGAATTAAGGAAAGCATTTATATCGTTAGGAGACTGACTTGTGACCACCAGTGAAGTGTGAATCAAAGATCCTTCTCAAAGGAAGCCCCAGTGACTGCCTTATAAAGGATCCCACCAAGCCAGATACAGTCACCAGCATTCTCTTCACAGTCTGCAAGTAAGGCAAGTAATAGAATAAAGACTCTGGAGTTCAGGTAATCAGTGTGGCTTACTCGGGAAGCTGGTACATTGCATATAGTTATGCTGGACTGTCCCCTGACTTCCCCCCCTGCCCCACTCCAAATTTTACCATCCTTGCTGTGAAATTCTTTCTAATATCTTAGTCCTATGTTGTAATTTATGTCTGTCTGATCCTTGTGCATCATCTGAGGATGATTTTATCTTCTCTACATTGTCCCATTTGACAGTTGAAGAGAGTTAGTAAAGTCTCCCAGATCCATCTCTTCATCAGGCTGAATAAAACCAGCTTTCTCAATATCTCCTTGTACGTGGGGGGGCTCCAGCCTTGACCATCCTGGTGACCTCACTTAGTTTGTCAGTACTTTTTCGTTGCATTTAGGGGAAAAAGAAAACACTCTTTCCCTCATATCTGATGTTTTCTTTCTTGCCCATATTAAGATATATTAAGGAAGATATTGAAGTCTTCCAAGGAATGTGAGTTAACATTTCTTCCAAGCAAAAGAAAACCCTTCCTGATTAGTGCAGAGCTCAGGCTATTCTCTGCCTTTGGAATAAAGCAAATTCATCAGAGTTCAAGTCTCAAAGAAATAAAGACCTAGGTAAGGAAGAATTATAGTGTGTGGCTACTCAGTTTTGCCCTTCAGCGGCTGGCAACAGCCAGTGACCATTATCTGCTTTTATGCCTTGTGCATCCCCAGTCCTCACTCTTCCAACATTACCTTCTATCCCCACTCACCCTTATATTCTACTCACCAAGGCCTTCAACTCTCCCCCTTATCATCATCCCAGCCCTATAACTATTCATATGTGGTTTGTTTTCTTTTCGGAAATTTACTGATTCCTTTCCAACTTTCAGGCTGTTTTCAAATTGTTTCTCCCCTCCAATTAAAAGCACTCTGTGCTGTGACAGAGGCAGACTTTAGTAAGATGCTTTGCTCCCTTCATGTCTACCCTATTTGGACCAGAAGGGATATTGGCTGAATATTAGATGGCCTCAGAAATAATTGAATTACAGTGAAAGCTGCCAATCCACAGACCCTTGTGCATTCTCACTATCCACACACAATGTGATATTTTGGGTTGTGAATCAGGTTCACAGCTACTTACAGCTGCCAACTCTTTGTTGTTTGTTAATACCGTGTTTCCTTTGCTTCCCTGTGAAACAGTGGGAGCCACAAGTAACCTGGAACAAATGGCTGGGCAGCTGTGAGGAAAATCTGAGACAGAGATTGATTCCCAAATCTGGCAGGTAGTAAAGGAGGGGGAAAGAAGATATAAAAGGAGCTGTGTCACATGAATCCCTTGTTCAAATGACTCCAGGTAGACAAATATTTCTCTCCATTAGCAAAATAGCATGTAGTTTTAAGGCAATGAGAAGTTGTCTGTGAATTTTAGAGCATTTCAGAAAATTTTCCCTAAAAGGAAAGAGGTTTTATTTTATCTACTCTAGAGCTTTTGGTCATTTCTAGTTTAGTCAAAAACACTGAAGAATAGCTGATGTTTTCGATAGGATTGATTATTCTTTAGTCATAAATGGATAAAAGGACAATGCTTCTTTTCAGCAACTGTGTATCAGGAGAGCCCAGGTGATTGCACCACTAAGAAGAAAACACATTACCTTCAGTTTTTATGTTAGAACCTTTCATGCAAGAGCTCAACACTGTCTCAGATGACTCCTTAGTTGTGGCTACATGCAACACTTAAATAACATTATCTTCATGCTGGCTACCCTGTCTAACCAAACTTGTATGTGCAACATTTATGTATAAGGCTGCCCCTTTTTGCAGCACTCTTGAAATTGGAACATAGTGCAGTCATGGAATAAAGCATGTTAAAACTGTGAGGAAGAAGGTAAACTATAGTTCAAGAAACACAGGTAGGGAAGGAAGCAGAGGTTTCTGAAAGTGATGTTCACTGATCTTCATTGCTTTCAGGCTGGAGTAACCTCACATTTAGTGAGGTTGTCTGTCTCCTTTGAAGCGGTTTCTGTCCCCCTCATCTCCTGAGCCACCTGATATTTCTTCTGTCTCCTACAGATATGCCTGTGGAGATGGTCTTATGATTACCCTCAACTTTTTAGAATGAGTTGCCACATAAGAATTTAAATTGTTAATTCATTAATTGATTAATCATTGACCATATGAACTTGAAGTTTTAAGCTCTACTCCTGACTTGGGTGCCATTTGAATGGACAAGACTAAGGGACAACTTTTAAGAGTGGTCCAGCAGATCAGTCTCCCCACTGAAGAATGCTATGTCACATTTCACTGCCCAATGGCAGTGCAAAAGTTGTGTATGTAAATTAGGCAGATTAAATTAGTTGCAGTTTCTGTTTGTTGAGTATCTGGGGAGTAAGGGTATGGGTAGTCAGCATGAGCAGGCTGAACCATTGCTCTGTCTCTCAAGTTCAGCATTCACAGAGCTTGAGTTAGGTATCTGCTGCAGGAAGCCAAAGAGAGAAAGGGCTATTGGCTAATGTGTAAATTTCCCCATGGAAAAGTTTCAATCAAATGATAGTCTGCCTCTTATCTGCCTTTAGATAATAGACAAACGCAGTGGAAAATCCTGCATACAACAGATTCTTAATCCTGACATTTTTTATTAAGTCAAACCACTAATGACTGATGCCTAGATCATAAATCAAAGCACTTCCCTGTACAAGATATTGGATAAACTCAAGTTATAAATAAGTATGCAAAAAACAGGGCTTTTTCTCAATCATTAGAGGGGTAAAAAAAGGAGCTGTTTTTGCCAGGTAGATAATTTATAATGAACAATTTGATAAACTCCACATCTGGGTTTCCTGGGTTTTTTTTTGGTTGTTGGTTTTTTGTTTTTTTTTCCAGGGTAAGACAGCTGGCTTGTCTTGAAAGGGCATTTTAATGCAGGGTTCTGTATTAATATTATGTTTCTTTTAGGTGTTGCACATTAATACTTCAAACATGCATCACTGGCAGGCAGTATGAGCATGTCCTAGTTTTTTAATGCAAAAGATCATATTTCCAAATATTTTTTAAAAGCCTGCATTACCATAGTTTCTGTTGGGAAAAAGAAAGGAGGGGGGAATTAAATAAATAAAAACACCTGGCAACCCCGATTGTTGGTATAGAACATACAAGTCATGCAAAAGCAGTTAAACGGAGAGGGTTTTTTTTTTCTGAATTTAATCAGTAGAACTGCAACAAATACCATCATTTTTAATGAAAATAGCAACAGTAAAAGCTCCTGTCAAAAAGCCAGAAAAAGCAAGACTCAAAATGCCTACAGAAGGGAGGAAACAGAATGAGGAGTAAATAAACTGTTCCTCACTCTTCACATCATTTAAAGAGATTTGAAGTGGTTACTTTAAAAATAATATAAAATTATAGAATAGAAGGTTATATATCTTTTTATTTGCCAGTTTTGGTCTAAGAATACAACAGTGTATTTGGAGGAAGGGATTCTCAGGGTTACTTCCACAAAAGCAAAGCAGCCACTGGGAAAATGTATGGAATGGGACATCCTAGAGAAGTAAATCATGAATAACCTTCAAAGGTAAAATAAGACAAAAATAATGACAGTCAGTAGAATTTGATAAGTTGAGATGGTGTGATCAGAATCTGGTATGGTCTGGTGGGTTTTGACCAGGGACCTACCAGGTCTATGTGTCCTCAATACTTATGGCTAAAAATACAAAGTATTGTGTTTTGAGGAAGAATGTGCTTATGAGACAGTTTTTAAAAAGTAATGACAAAGTTTGGTAGGTGAATGAAGCCAGGTGCTCTAGTAACACAATTCAAAACACAGGACAACAGTTCAAGGAGAACATATAGATCAGATGTGAAGTCCAAAGAGGCTAGGAGCTTCTGGTGTCAACCGCAACACAGGAAGAGCATGGTGGGCATAGGAGAAAACACTGCAAGTTTTGTCTCTTGAATGGTGCCAGTAGTGGAGTCTGAGCTCAGCAGCAAACAGCAGGGGCCAAATATTTATTCAGGCAGTCTCAAGCAGTTCAAATATATTGCTGATAGAAAGGCATGAATAAACCACCATTTGGATCAGTGCTGTGAATTTCACTTTGTTGGAAGTTTGAGTTGAATAACTCCTCCAAAATAGGCTGCTGGATTTAGACAGTGTTTCCTTGTATATAAAGTACTTAGTTAAAAGAGAATTGAAATGGTAGGGCAAAATATGCCAGAGACAGACCAAACCCACACATTTTGATTGGGTATCCAACTTCAGAGTGTTCAAAACCAGACAGTTGAATTCTATAGAAAGAGAAAGTGCTGTTTCTAACACATCTATTCCTCACAAATATAGAATTTGCAAAATGTGATGTCAACACTAACAGTTCAGTTACAGCATCACTCAAAAAACCCACCTATTACTTACTGGTGACATTTTTTTAATCTGAGTTTGGAATACAGAAATATAATTTATTTGTCTGCACATACACATAACACATACTGATGAACTACCAGAGCTTTGTATGAACCCCTGCTCTGCAGCAGCAGAAATTTTGCTATTGGCTTCAATAGGTCAGAATTTTATCTTGTAAAAGCAAAAATCATGATTAGCAAGTCTTGCTAACTAGGAACATTCCATGAGTTGGTTTCTTGAAAGCATTGACAAGTGTTCCACATCTTGGTTTATCTCTAACTTTTAAAAGTTTCCACTTCTTACAGGAAAAGACAACATTTGGATTTATTTTGGTAAATTTTCCTATTATGGATCCACAATACAACTTCTGTCTTCTCAGAACAAACCCCAAGATATTGTGGGGTTTTTTTTGTTGGTTTTTTTTTGTTGGGTTTTTTTTGTTTTGTTTTGGGTTTTTTTGTGTGTGGTTTTTTTTTTTTTTTCTGCTGCTGCT
>JAOEGS010012515.1:26152-36625 GCA_025447755.1 Corythornis vintsioides | reverse complement strand
CTGAGCAGCCTGGGCTAGTTGAGGGTGTCCCTGCTCCCTGCAGGGGGCTGCTCTAGATGCCCTTTGGAGCTCCCTTCTGCCCCAACCATTCAGTGATTCTATGAGGTGACAGAGCATTCAGCTCATGCTCCTGCTGTGCTCCTCCTTCCAGGGGCTGTGCTGAGGTTCCCAGCTCCTGCAGGTTACAAAAGCAGCAGTGTGCCACCGGGTCCTGTGGGGTGAGGGTGAAGTGAGTGGTGGCTGAACCACCCCTGGGGCCTCTTGGGGGCTCTGCCCTGCTGATGGAAATACTTCTGGATCCTTGTCTGTTTATTGATCATTTCCCTGGAGCTGGCTGGCCTGTGTCCTGGGGGCTGCAGGCAGGATAGTGTTAAATGCTGACTACCTTTTTAGCAGTGGCAGAAGAGGATTCCATCCGCTTATGAGGTATTGCCTGTGTTTTCCAGTGGGATTAAAAGGATGCTGCCAGAAGTGGCTGGGGTTGGGATTAGGATGAAGCTGTTCCAAATAATGCTTACCTTAACTTTCTGGGTGGTTTTAGGTAGATTACTGGGGTTTGTGTTTAAAGCTAAGGCAGTGGACTTGCTAGAAATCCTCGTTGGTCTCGGGTTTATCGTGTAATTTACAACTCAGATATGTACAAACTTTGTTTTTTTGTCATCAAATGGAAATGTAACGGTTGTTTGGATATAAACAGAAAACAACCTGTCAAAAGAGCTGTTGGGGACACATCCTTGTCACATACGAGTCATTTCCATTCAGTTTTTCTGTTTTCTAATCAGAAAATTCAGTTTTCTGTTCTCTAATCATGATGCTTTGTACCTGTGACTTCAGTGGTTTGTGTCAGGAGCTCTGCAGGTCTCTGAAACAGAACTTGTGTGTCAGATGAAAGCCCCCCAGCAGAGGGATGGGAGGATGGTCTGTCTGAGGTGTGTGCACTGAGCAGCTGCAGGCAGCTCTCCTCTCAGCTCCTGGGTCTACCTGGGTGTACTTTGCTTTTTTTCTCTCTCATGAGTGTTTTACCCAAAGCAGTTTAAGCAGATGGACTTTTGTGGCTGGTGGGGGAAGAACTTGTGGCTCCATGCTCACTAGAGCAGCTCTGCCCTTACCAGTAAGTGACACCAGTAAGGCTGCTCGTTTCAGCAGCCACCACCAGCTTCCCCATGGAGCTGAGTTGGTTGTTCCAGCAGAACCCCCCTGGGCAGAGCTGGCTCCCTGTGGGCACAGACCTGTGGCCGCCAGTCTGTGCCTGCTCCTCCAGGATGGGCTGGAGTGGAAATGCTCAGTTTAGTCCTGGGAGCCTGCTCAGTTTGAGTAGAAACTGCAGCAGTTCCACAGGCTTTGATCTCGAGCTGTGCAGCACCCAGCACCTACCTGACCAGCCAGGAGAGAGGTCTGGAGGCTTCAGATCATCCCAGCTGCTGCTGTTTCTCCTGGTGCCTGTTGTTCCCTCCTCCAGTGCTGCTCTGAACCTTCCTTGGCTCAAGGCACTGAGGGGAAAATGAGCAAGAGATGCTCCTGTCACGGGCTGGTGCACAGCAAGCCAATACCTGAATGTAGTGCTGTTGTAAGTGCTGTTTTCTGTGCTGTGCCACAGAACTTCTCTGGTGTTTGCTGCCCACTGTCCTGGAGACTTACTGAGGCTTTGCTGGCAGGAGGGGGTGTTGAATTTTTCTGCTTTCTGAATTTTTTTCTCTCTTAACTCTAGGAGAGCTCATACCTTGACTGTCCTGTTCATCCTCACGTGTGCTCTGGGCTACGTCACCTTGCTGGAGGAGACACCCCAGGACACAGCCTACAACACCAAGAGGTAACCCCAGGAGGGTTCTGTGCTCTGAAGGGTGGCTGGGTACACAAAACACACACAACTTTTCCCAAAGCCTCAAAGTCCTGCCTGTGTTTCCTGGGCGATGGTGCTTTCTGTTAAAATAACTTATTTTCCTAAATAGGTGTGAGCTGTGGCTAAGTTTTTCTGACTGAGGTGCTCGTTGTAAAGTTGTGTTGAAGATTTCAGTGCAAATTGTTGAAAATTGACAGAAATTGTAGCCCAAAGGGAAAGCTTCAGAGAACAGGAACGAGATGAGTCTAGTGTGTGTGGTCCACTACTGTGATTTTAACTGTAGCTGAATTTATCTTTTTAAATAAATACAGTAGGGAACAAAAAGGGGGAAGAAAAATCTTTTAAAATCAGTGTATTTGAAGAGTGAAGGGGGTGCTCACAGACTGCAAAGCTGGGAGTGTGAAAACCACTCTGTTTGCTGCCAGGCTGGTTTCTTAAATAGAACATGTTTGTTTTTTCCCCTTGCTATTAAAGAGTTTCTTCCTATTTTTCTCACATGTACAAGGGAGTCAGGATATAGTGTCCATTGTCATGGAGATGCAGGAATCGGGGTATTTCCTGAGATAATCCTGGTTGGTTCTCCAGTTGCACAACAGCCGTGGCTGCCTGGGTCACACTGCACGTGTGCCTGGCTGAGAGGGGGAAATGGGACAGGTTGGAACACCCTGGGAAAGCTTCTGCAGGGCTTTGGGGTGAACAAATGCCATTTTACCCCCAGGGACAAGGAGGGCTCCGGGGAAGGGATGGACACCAGGCTCCTCTGGAATGGCAGCTCAAAATAAACAGGGAGAAGCTGGGACAGAAGTGATGACACATGGCTGGGGAGACCCACAGACCTGAGGTGACTCAGAGGGATATCTTGTTATAGAGATTAGAGCCTTTGGTGCTGTAACAAACCAAAACCAGGGGAGATTAATCAGCAGATCAACCTTTCTTTGCTCAGCCAGAGGTTGCCCTCTGCCCGCCCAGCGCAGGGACTGGTGTGCCCAGCTGCTGATGTTCCAGCATCACACCAGGGATGAGGAGCTCTGATCACTTCTCGTGGAGCACTGCCAGCAGCAGCTGGGTGTGAAAGAGCTTGGAAAGCAGCATCCTGAGGGTTGTTTGTGTCCCAGCTGCTGGGGTTTGTCACTGGTTTTGATGGATAAATCTCTCTTTCCACCCGGGCTGCTCCCCAGTTCTGAGCTGGCAGTTCCCTTGGAAATAGAATGACCTGGCCAAGCTAAAGATCAGTGCAGACATCACACAGGAGCCCTGTGGCCTTTCCTGAGCCCCAGCTCTGCTGCCTTGGCTGTCCCTGAGAACAGCTGGAGGGGTCTGTGCTCTCAGCACACTCCTTACACTGAGTGGGCTCCCGTCCTCTCAGCTCAACCTCTTGTCTGAGCTCTGTGGGCAAGTTCTTTGGCAGGTAGCACCATTAAGCATGAAGGATTCCAGCTCAGCTCCTGTCCCAGACATCATTCTACTTTCTTCAGCCTCCACATGCCTGCTGACATTGCTCTGACCAATTTCATCTGTGTTTGAACACAGAGAGGCAGCTTGGAGCGGGACCACAACACGAGTATATTCATCCTTAGCTGTCAGATCTTTTCCTCCCATAAGTTAAGATCTCAGGGTAGAGTAGGGTATTTTTTCAGCCTTGGTGCAGGGCTGTGGTGCTGTTTGTCCTCAGGAGGCTGTGGGTGGGTGTGTGGAGCTGAAGGAGCAGCCGTGGAGCCTCTCGCTGTCACGCTGCTTTACTTCCAAGTGCTGCACAGTGACAGTGGAGCAGTGTCCCCCTGTCCCCTGCTGGGCTGCAGGGTCTGAGCCCTGCAAAACACTTCAGCCTCCTTTGTTCTGGGCTCTGCTGAGAGGGGCCAGCCTGCCTGCGAGCTGCCTTGGCTTGGAGCAGAGCCTTCAGTGCAAGTGAAGCTGCTGTTGCTCTGTGTCCCGGGCTGGCTGAAGCAACAGGGAGGCCCCTGGGTGCTTAAAAGTGCTGCATCCAGTCCCTTCCAGGGCAGGGTGGGAGGCTGGGCTCAGGCCTTAAGCCATCAGGAGAAATGATGGGCAAAACTAGAGCATGAACTGCTGGGCTGTGGTGTCTATAGCTCAGATGTACCTTTGCTTCTGTTTATATGCTGCCATTGGAGTGATGTTTTCCTTCCTGCCATCTTAGGGCAATTAAAGGAGAAATTGGGATGTTTTTGAAGATATCTAGAGATGTTCTGTGTAAATCTATTCAAAGTTCATTAGAGCCATACAGGTGGATCCCCTGATACCTGTGATCAGATTGCCTCCCTTGCTAAAGACAGTTGAAAATGTGCTTTGTTGGCCAAAGAGATGCTGTGCTGACAATCAGTGAGGCTTTTTAGCAGCACTGAAATAGCCCATCCCATCTGACCACCAGTGACTGCTGCTGGGGCTGACAGGGCTGGGTGCAGCTCAGAGGGTGAACACTCAGTGACCTCCTTTGCACACCGTGGCTGCAGAAGAAATCCACATCCCCCAGTGGCTTTGGATGCTGAGCAGGTGCTCTCAGGGGGAAAACATTATCTTTTCCATCTAAAAAACACATTTAAGTTTTAAAAAAATCTGTATGTGTTGCACACTGGATTTGAAGCCACAGAACAGACTCCCCGAGGTGCCTTTCTGCTCTGGGTTCTGTCACAGCTGCTCGTGCTCAGCCACCAGTCGAGGTGTGTTGTGCCACCAGCTCCTGTCAGCAGAGAGCTGCAGAGAAAACAAGGTGGCAGTGGGGTGCCAGTGGGGCTGGAGCAACGTCTGCTGGCTCTTCAGCTCCTGTTGCTGCTGCAGGGATTGTTCCAGGCACAGGACAATGCCCAGAGACCAGCAGACAAGCTCCATTGTCTCGTGTCCCTGGCTCAGCTCAACACAGACAAGAGCCTGTTTGTGCTGCTGCCATGCTCTCCCTTTCTTATTTGGGGGTTGGAATTGCTTTTGTAGGCACGTTCTGCTGCTCAGAGTCTTCCTGATCTGCTGCTCAAGAAAACACACGAGCTGTGTCTACCTGAGCTGGTTTGAAGAACCCCCTGGAACCCTGGGGAAGCTCTTCCCTCAGCCAGGGCTGCTGGGTGGGCTAGGGCAGCTTCAGGAGGAGAGTTAAGGGGAGAAATTTAGTTACCACAGGAAAAAAAACCCCACCAACTGATGTTTCTTATGCAGATTAGTGTTTTCTTCCAGAACTTCCCTTGGGGAACCTGGAGTAAAATAGCAGAGGTGAAACTCCAGCTGTTCAGCTGCTTTTTGCCTCAGAGTGGCCTCCAGGAGCATCACTGCAAGGTGCTGTGGTCATCTCCAGCCTTGGGAAAAACACCCTCCCAAGGCCTGGAGTGATGATCTTGGGCATCATGGCTGGTAAGGAGAGTGAGCACAGAGCCCCTGCTGCTGCCCAGGATATTCTCATCCTCTGGGGTCAGCAGAAAGCTTTTTGGGGAAAAAATAAAGAGCATCTTTGTATGATTGATGTTTTCAGTAGTTAGACAATGACCAGATGTTTCCTACATCAAAGACTCTAATTCACAGTTTTATTAGGAAGATGCAGCAATATAAACAGTTTGTCCTGTTTTTCACTTCCAGAGGCATTGTTGCCAGTATTTTGGTTTTCTTGTGTTTTGGAGTTACACAAGCTAAAGATGGACCATTTTCAAGACCTCATCCAGGTAATTGAACTGGCTTAAATCACTCAGATATTTCCAATAAATTGCATGGTCGATGGTGAACAGAAATCATTGTGTTACTGGCAGAGCAGGCAAGGTGTAATTTAAATAATGCAGTTTATTAACGTCCCACAGCCTTCCAGCCTCCAGACACCATCACTGATCCCTCTGGGCTCTGAGGCTGCTTCCAACATGGGATTTTTGAAGTTATTTTTTCTGGGTTGTTGGTTTTGTTTTTGTTTTTGTTTTTTTTAATTTATTTTGGCTTCCTGTTCTTAGCAAAAAAACTCTGCGAGCTGCCAGTTCTTGAAGCCTCAACTTCCCTTGTTGATCTGTTGTGTTTTGTGGCTGGGTTTTTTTCCCCCTCTATAATGGAACTTCACTTCTGACCAGGTCTGTGGTTGCTGGAGCTTTGCTCTCCATGTGCTTGTGCCTGTAACCCACAATAACTGGCAGATTAGGGGTCTGATTTTAAAGATTCCAAGGAAGACTCTAAGTCTTGAAACCACAACACAGAACCTCTGCTGTGCAGTGCTGCATCAGGTGAAGTATGAAAATATTTTAGTGTCTCTTGCCTGTCTTTAGATGGGAACCACTGAGGAATAAGAGAATTTATGCAGTTGTCAGTCTTTTCTGTCTGTTACAGTTAATTCTGGCTCCTCCTATGACACAGGTTGCTCCTTCTGAGGACACCCAGTGGTGTTTGGGTGCTCTCAGCTTTAGAGCAGCCAGAGCTGGCCCCTGGGACAGAAATCACTCCTCTTCAGCAGGATCATCATGAGCAGGGGCCCGTGTGGGGGTCTCTTCAGGTGCTGTGTTCATGCCACCCTTTGTCTTGGTGCCAGGAGGAGCAGGGTGCCCGTGTGGGGGTCTTTCTTGGTGCCAGGAGGAGCAGGGTGCCCGTGTGGGGGTCTTTCTTGGTGCCACCTTTCCTTTGTCTCATGTGATGAGATGATGATCCAGGGAGTGTTTTTGGGGGGCCAGGGGCTGCTCCCCAGTGGCAGCAGGACACCTGGGTGCCTGTCTGACCAGCAGCCTGTCTCTGACCCTCCAGGGGGGCCTCTTGCAGGTGGCAGAGACTCGGTGGCATCGCAGCCAGCGCCAGCCCTGCAGTTCAGGGTGTGCACTGGGAGCTGCCCACCAGGCAGTGGAGTCTCTGACCTTCTCCTCGAGGTGCTGCTCCAGGAGATCTCATCTCGGAGGAGCTGGCAGCACTGGGGTGCTGCTGCCATTTATGGGGCAGGAGGAGGCTGTTGGGTCAGCCAGGCCACCACCACGTCGGGTCCCTACATGGACTGCTCGAGCTGTGGCTGCCTCAGTGTCCTGCTTCTGCCAGCTGGGTTTTGGAGCCCCACACTTCAGTCTGTGTGTCCCTGTGAGGAGCAGCTCAGAGGTGTTTGCTGGTTCTGTGCAGTGCTGTTGCTCTGGTTAACTGGGTGTTCATGCACCTGATTTATTTGCACGCAGCTCTCACCAGCTCCCCGCTGGTTTTGTTAATGCAAACAAGTGTTTCTAAAGCAACAAGCCTTGCTGTTGCTCTCCCCCCCTTGATATAACCCTGCTTGCCTCAGATTTTTTATGTCTCTGCTCATTTAGCCTTTCAGGTGGCACAGTGAGACCGAAGCCTCAGTAGGTGAATAGGGGTGAGTGGCTGGTTGTGCTCTCAGCAGAGTTCACCTCAAGTCTCCCTGCAATTGGGACAGCTCAGTGTTTGATCTTAGCAATCACTAAGCTCTCAGGTATGTAAATGACCAGTTGAAGCCCACTTAATTGGGAAGATAGTCCTGCTTTGAGGGAGGTTCCTGGTGACAAGTGCGTTTAAGGAAAACAAATACACTAAAATTAACTTTATGGCTAAAGCTGAGGCTGGTCCAGGAAAAGAGAGAACACAGTGTTTGTGCAGCTTGGAAAACACCCTCTTTCTGGTGTCCTCGTGCAGATGGAGTCATCTCAAAACCTCTTGAGCACTTATTCCAGCCTCCTGGGGTTTTCTTAGGAAGTATTCCTGAGTGTGTTCAGCAGCTGCAGATCATCTGTTGCCAGAGCCTGTAAACAGAGGGGAAGAAAAGCTCAGATAAGGGTTTGTTTTTTTCTGCTTTCAGATGTGCATCATTTTCAGATCTGCTCGGCCACATTCCTGTCTGAGAGCAGTGTCTGATCTGCCCTTCAAGGCTTTGTAGGTCAGGACAAGCTCAGTTTTCAGGCTCCTGGCCTGAAGGTGGCATGTGAGGGGAACAACAGCCCTTCTGGGAGGAGTCTGGTAATGAGAGGTTAGCTCTGGCTTGAAGGTGTTTGCTCTTCAAGGTATGCAGTCATTACAGCAAAGGAAACACCTTCCTAACACAAGCTGGTTTGGACTAGATGATCTTCTAGGTCCTTCCAACCCCTAATATCTGTGAATCTGTGGTGTCTTTCACCACCTCAGTGCAGTCACCTCTGCAGTGCTGTCAGAAGGCAGAATGAAGCATCTTCCAGCAGCATGGTGGTGCTGGCTGGGGAGAGGTTCCTCTCTCCAGGCAACCCTTACACTGATGGTGTGGTGTCTGCTTGCTGCTCAGCTGTGCTCTGGGAAGACAAGAGGCTGCACACATGCTCCTGGCAGCCCTTCTGAGCCACATTTGGGGTGGGTTTGCAAGTGAGGTCAGATCTGAAGGAAGGGCAGAACTCTGCAGCAGTGGTTTCTACAGCTCTTGTTCAAGGAGAGCTGCTGGAGAGAGGGGGGGGGGGCTCCTTGGTGCCCCTCCCAGGGCTGCTTTCCTTCCCAGCACCACCTCAGTGTGTGTTCAGGGTTTGAGGGTTTGCAGGGAGTGACCCCTAACAGGACACAGCACTGTATTGCACAATGGAGAGGTGACAGTTCCATGGGTAGACTTCTGAGTAAAATTCCAAATCTCCAGTGAAAGCTGCCACAGAGCTCTGAAATCCCTGTTCTCCAGGCCACACCTGGCATTTGGATTTGATTGGTTGGTTGGTTTTCCTTGGAAGTGCAAAGTAGGCCATGCTGATGAAATGGATTCATCCACTTAGCAGTTCTGCTGAAAAAAGGCCACACCTTGTCACATGTCACTGGTCCAGGGCTGGAGGCAGCTGCAGACTGACAGGGACTTCTTGTAAAAATGTGTATTATTATTATTATTATTATTTATTATTTTGCTTCTTGAGGCTGAATTGTTACCTGAGATGTTGTCTTAGGCAAAGATTACATTTATTTTTGTTCTGGGGGCAAACAAGCCTCTGTGACACTGCAGCACCAGAGGTGGTCGATTTCAGGTTTTGAGCTGATAAATAAAAAAAAAAAAAAAAGTATGTTTGGAAGCCTGGAGTTTGTTCCTGTGTTATTTGTGTCATGGTTCAAACACCAACATCCCAAAGTTGCCTTGGAGTTAAATGTCCACATCAGGCTTGAAATCTTGTTGTTTTCACTTCAAGGAAACATGTTCTAAGGTCTCCTGGAGCTTCTCTTCTCCAGCTGAACCTTCCCAGCTCCCTCAGCCTGTGCTGGGAGCAGAGCTATTCCAGCCCCTGAGCATCTCCGTGGCCTCCCCTGGCCCTGCTTCAGCAGCTCCATGTCCTTCCAGAGCTGGACACAGGGCTCCAGAGCAGGATCCCCTCTCTCCATCTCCTGCTGCAGCCCAGGCTGGACTGGCTGCTGGGCTCCAGCTCACCCTGGCTGCTCATTCCAGCTGCTCTGTCACCTCATTAGAGAGATGTAAACAGGAAGCATCTGGAGGGAGGTGCTGATGGCACTGGGGTGGTTGGTGTCAGTTGCTGGCAGGGCTCAGTGCCCCGGCAGCGGGGTGGGCGCTGCCGCCCGTCCCTGCCCGCGGCTGGGGAGCGGTGCTGGAGCAGGCTGCCCGTGCACAGGCTGCCCTCACTCATCCCTGTCCCCTCCTGTGGGAGGGCACGGAGACCAGAAACCACTCCAGGGATCAGAGGCCAAACCAGTCCCGGGGTGGGGTAGGATGAACTGGGGCATGAACACAGCCCGTGGGCAGGGAGCCTGTTCCGGAGCACCGAGCTCTGGTGGGGTGAGATGGTGGGGCTGGAAGTGAACACACAGTTTGGGTTGTGTACCCTGAGATTCAGGTGCTGTTTCAGTGACAGGAGCTGTGTTTGCACATCTAGTAGTGGTTAGAGAAATGCTGCTGAAGTGGCTGAGTTCTGGTTTTGCATGATGAAAATTTCACATGATCTCACAGTTCTTGCATCTAGCACCTGCCAAACCTTCATTTTTTACTTAATTCCTTGTAAAAGTGAAAATATCTTTGGTATTTTGAAACACTTTCTGCCCCCCTGAGGAAACAACCTTGTCTTCAGGGAAAGGAGATGGGCTTGGGGAAGTGAAGCAGCAGTTCCTCCTGCCAGGCTTTGTGTTGTCTGGCTCAGCAGCACGTAGGTGGAAGCTGGAGAGCCAGGGCTGGGAGAGCCAGTGCTGGACAGGTCAGGGGGTCATGGAGAGAGGAAGGAGCTGGGTTCAGGGAGGGCATCATTCTCTTCCAGGTGCTGTGAGTGGCACAGCTGGTTCCCTGCAGCTCTGAGCAGAGCTCCTGGGGTTGAAGGGGGGCTGGCAGTGTCCAGCAGGAGAGCCACTTGGCCACCTCAGTGCTGGCCTTTGTGGTTTCTCTTCTTGCAGTGCTTAGCAAGTGAATAATTGGCTGCTCTCTGCTTGACCTCTCACTAAGATCCCTCTGTCTGTTCCTGCAGCTTACTGGAGGTTTTGGCTCTGTGTCAGCGTTGTGTACGAGCTCTTCCTCATCTTCATCCTCTTCCAGGTGAGTAACTTACACCTCTGGTTACTGAGTGCCAGTTTCACCAGGAGACTAAATCAACTGGGGGCTTTTCTTGCTGACTACAGAGATGCTCTTCATTTTCTGGGGATCAAATCCAGTGAGACTTGGAGATTTGGATGGATGGGTGGATGGGTGGGTGGATGGATGGGTGGATGGGTGGGTGGGTGGGTGGGTGGATGGATTGGTG